>CAIGRR010487844.1:0-13939 GCA_903798365.1 Fraxinus sp. 1973-6204 | reverse complement strand
TACATAGTCAACACGTGGCGGCCCCCTATAGCGCCCACCCATAGGGGGCCGCCACGTGTTAACTATGTAAAACTTTATGTAATTTAAAACATTTGGTACACGTAGCATCTTCCTTATAAAAATGAAGAGATCAAATGAAGAAATTGACTTCATTAATGTGAGCCACGACTACTTCATCCTCAAATTGACTGATGGAGAGGATTGCAAAAGAGCTTTCAACCTTGAATGATAGCAAATCGTTATCTTACTGTTCGAAAGTGGCACCCTGATTTTTGACCTTCCTTGGCAATAGTCACTAAAACTGTTGTTGTTTGACCCAAATTCTAGTGGGTATTGGAGTTTGAATTAGAGGGTTTTGAGGATATCAAAATTATGGACTGGAGGAAAAAGTCACTGCATTCTCGCTAGCATGGCGCTAGCTGGCTGCTCAAGCGATCTCGGTGGAAAACAACTCGAGAGTATGTCGTTCGACCGTCGCTTGACTGTTGCTCGAGCGACAGGTTTTTCCGGCCCAAGCCCATTTCGAATTGTAATCATATTATAATATTCTAGAAAATTGAGAGAAAACATTCTTAAGAGCCTAGATTTCAATTGACTATTGAAATCTTGATATTGTAAACACATAGCTATTGATTTTATAGTGGATTCTCCTCTTTAAATTTCTTGTATTCTTGATTTTCTTCATCTTTATTTCATTGTCGTCATATCTTGTGATCCAGATTTCATAACAAAAACTACAGTTTGGATCCGTTTTCTTGATCTCCTTATTTTGTATTTCAATAGGATCATTTTTGAATAATTTATAATTTTTATCAAACGGAAGCATAATTTTCTTTTATTTAATTGTGTTCAATTATATTTTAATTGAAAATAATATCCATTATTAAAATGTTATCGTGTTAAAGTTTTTACTTTTTAGTTTCTTTTTACAATCTTATAACTTATTTGGATGAATTTCATCTGCTATTGATGGGATAGTGAAATTTTGGGTTAATTACCTCAATAGACACTGAACTTTACCGAAAATTTCCACAAGATCATTGAATTTTAAAAACTACGTGGTTAGTCACTGAACTTTCGAAACTATAACCCCATCCATCACTGAACTTTAAAATCACCACATTCGTCAATGAACTTTGCAAAAGATTTCTACGGGGTCACTGAACTTTGCAAAATGTTTTCCAGATGACTGATTGCAAAGTTTAGTTACGAATGTGGTGATTTTTAAANCAATAGACACTGAACTTTACCGAAAATTTCCACAAGATCATTGAATTTTAAAAACTACGTGGTTAGTCACTGAACTTTCGAAACTATAACCCCATCCATCACTGAACTTTAAAATCACCACATTCGTCAATGAACTTTGCAAAAGATTTCTACGGGGTCACTGAACTTTGCAAAATGTTTTCCAGATGACTGATTGCAAAGTTTAGTTACGAATGTGGTGATTTTTAAAGTTCAGTGATGGATGAGATTGCAGTTTTGAAAGTTCAGTAACTAACCACGTAGTTTTTAAAGTTCGGTGACCTGGTGAAAACTTTCGGTAAAGTTCAGTGACTATTGTGGTAATTGACTCTGAAATTTCACTTGGATCATTAAACTTTAATTGGTCACAATTGAATTGATAAACTTCAATTTCATTTTAAATTTCACTACAATGCCACATTTTGTTACCTTTCCTCCCCAAAAAGACAAAATGTTTACTTGATAGTCATGTTATAACTGATCGTCCATGTATATACTTCGTGGCTCATATTCCTATATATATGATTAAACAAAAGTCATGGAAATGTATTTATATTGAAATGTAAAATGCATTTTTTTTAATAATTTTATGACATGACATATAAATTAGTTTGTCACAGAGCAATTGCTTGGAAGATTCATTTCCAATATGATCAGTGTTCTAAAAACGTAAAGTATAATTACATGACAAGGTCAAACTTTAAACTTTTAAGCGTAAAAAATAACAAAGCATGGCTACGTGGCAAGACCTAGGCGAACTTTTTAGAATAATGGTGTAAATATCAATTAGGTAATTTCATCAATTTGGAAGAAGTTTAGTTACTTGAACTTGAAACCTAATTCAGTGACTCAATTTAAAACTAAATTGAAGTTTAGTGACTCAATAATTGAAATTTTGCTAAAAGTTCCAGTGATTGTAGATGATATTTACCCTAACATATCTTGCAAGGTAACTTAAAGTTACAAACAGTATTCGAATATCCTTGCCTCCTGAATTCACTGGTTGAGCAGAAGACATTGAGTAGGGTTTTATAATTCCTTTTAGGATTTTGAGGTTTTAAACTTGGTTACGCTCCAATCGACAATTTTCTGGAAAAAAAAAATGCGTCTTGTGTTGGAGGATTGTAACTGCAAATGCAAGCTACATGTACGTCCCCCTCACAATATATTTTGCTCATAGCCCTTTCGTCGTCTGGACTCCCTTTCCTCCCTATTCAATACTTTACCAGAGCGAGCCTACTATGTTTCTTGCCTATGATGTTTTCGCTAGACGATCCTTGTCTCCCTAGTATCTGTATGGACGAATTGTCTCTTGTTGTTGCGTTATGTTACGCTATGAATTAAATGAATAAATGTAGTTTAATAGAACAATATGAGTGTTACATGTTCTACTGTGTCGAGATGTGGGTGCTGGTGTTGATGATCATCCCTGGGTATGTGCTAGAGCCTTTGATGGGCACTCCAAAACTCGACAAAGTGCAATCGATCTCTCAACGCAAGGAAAATGAAGAATCGCGCAGTAAGTGTGCTTATGATTTAAAAGTCATAAATCTCATGAAATGTAAATTTTGAAAAAATGAAAACCAAACGGGACTTAATAGTGTGCGAACATTTTGTTCCATCCATTAAATTCCGACAGGCTGAAAGAAACAGTGCTCTATTTTGTTTTGATGTCGAAGAAAACCTTGTCCGCTAATGTGAAGGAGACTTGGCCAAACGGCCGGCCAGTCTTTTCGTGTCCCATAGTCATAACCTGATTTTGCAGGCTACAAAACTTCACATTAATATAAAAAATAAAAAAACAATAAAAAAATTTCTTGGAACAAAATAAGAAAAATGAAAGCCCGCCTTAATTAGACGTCTCAATTGGAGCTAAACCACATATTTGTAACTTATTCAAAATCATACAATCATCAATTTATTATACATCAGCTCGATTGACTATCGGCTTTTCTTCGTGTTATTGTCGTCTTGACAACGACCTTTTATAAATATATATAGACCCTATTTGTTAGGGATTAAAATCATATTTTTAGTAAATTTCGATAAAAATTGATTAAAACGTGATTGAAAAGTTGTAAGTTTCATGAAATATGTGGTTAAAATTAATTTTAGATTTTGGCTCAAATTAAAATCTGTATTTAAATCCCACTTAAACAGGGGCATTATTTCACAATGGATGCATATATCTACATAGTTTTTTCCTTATAAACTAACCGTGGATTGTTTTATATATATATATATATATATATATATATTTTCAAGATTCAATACGACGTTAACCTTTAACAATTTATCTCATTTATTGCCTAAAAATGTATTTTGGAATAATATTTTGATAAAGAATGTATGGAAAAAGAAAGAAAAATCTAGAGTATGTGCACAATATTATTTTATTAAAGAATGTGTGATTGAAAATAAGAGAAAAAAATATATATTTTGAAAATAATGAGAACCAAATAAGAATATGCTTTGTATCCATATATTTACTTGACCTTATATCCTCTAGTCTTGTTTGATTTTCAGTAAATTTCGATAAAAATTGATGAAAAATGTGATTAAAAATTGATAAAATTATTGATCCTTGAGTTGTATAATTAAAAATATTTGCTTTATCATTTTTTTTAATCAAACAAAGTGGAAATTCTAAATTTTGGACGGCGTTTTTTTCTTATGAAAAACATTGAAAAGTCCACATTTTTGTCTAGGAACCGTCCAAAGATATCAAACAATTAATGACATGTGGGCGATAGAAAGGGAGCACACCTATAATAAGAAACAAAAGATGACAAATTATTCAAATTCAGAGGGAGGTAAAAGTACTGCATAATTGTAATAAGGGGACATGTCTAGTTTTCCTTATAATCAAATCAAAACTATATCGAGCTATAGGTTTCGTATGTGAAAGAAATTGAGGGCATGTCTACTAAAGTATTTGTAATGGGTGGTGAAAAAATGGATAGTATTTATGAATCATAAAAAATATATGGATAAAAAAGTGATTTAATCAAAAATATATTTTGATCAGATTTTGTTTGTTGTTCTATATTCTTTTATCCAAATCTCATACAACATTAAAATTTTCGAACAAGTCCAACAATGTTTTGGGAAATTCACAAAACTAAGATCCTAACATTGTCCCGCGTAATCCTAAGCGAGGGGTTTTATCTTGTGAAGATGCTCGAGCAATTATGGATAGAGGTATGATATATATATATATATATAAAGTTTTTAGAGTGTAACACTAAAGCAAAACTTTAAGAAGAAGCAAAAATAAAAAGGGGAAGGTGGCTATAATTATTAGTAAAGCGTGGGGTAGAGAGATAGAGGCAACAACAATTATTAGTAGAGAGGAGCGTCCACCTAATCAACAATGTTGAGGATTCCTAACTACGTCAAATCCATATTGCATTAGGTGTCTTTATGTCTAAAGATGTGAAACTTTACACGAGCCATGTTTTCTTAACGAATATATCCCTAGTTCCGTCCCTGATAAAGACCCTCCGATTCAATTTGCTACACTACAATATCTACTTTAGAATAATTATTGTTTTGTCAATGTTAAATCGACTACAGAAACAATTTGTTATTCACTCTTTTAGATTTATTGAAAGATATAGAATAACAAGGACTTTAAGATCTCAACGTAGGATAGAAAACTTATATTATATATGGTTTTTTGAGTCGAAGTTGAAATTGAAGTTTGATGAATTTGGATTCGACCATAATATTGACAAAGAGGGTTAGGTTTGGTGATTGGATAATAAGAACATAAATGGGAGAGCATTTCAAATGACTTAACTTTTTACAATCTCAAATGATCCCTCACTTGCAAAAGAAACTTGAACATGTGTGTGTTAATGTACTATGTTTTCTCAAAAAAGATTGTTTACTTGTTGCGACGTTGGATTGTTGTAATGTTTTAAAATTGTGTCCATTATTTTTGTAGTAAAAACTCAACCAATTCAACAAATTGAGTACAAGCACATGGCCATAATTTTGCTCAACCACCTCAAATTAGGTGAAGTTATAGACACAAAATAATTCACACGGTTGAAGGCCATTATTAAAAAGCTAGACATTGGTCAAGGAAAGAAGGCTTTACTTTCTAATTATACTTAAAATAAATTAAGTTTGATTAATAGCCTTACCAACAAGGTCGAGCGCCTTAACTACCAATCGTTGTCCACTTGAAGAAAAAGCTTCCATGCTAAATGTTGAAAATTCTATTTTTTTTGTTTTTTTTAGGGGAGCTTCCATGCTTTTAAGTATTACTCATAAAAATACAGGTAATGCATTTTTTAAGTCATAAATCGGGTATTATTATAAGAAAGACATTTAACATATATATATATATATATATCCCATCAGGACCACTGAGGTGAGTACCCAATCATAAATTTCAGGGCGTCGTGGGATTAGTCGAGGTACGCGCAAGTTGGCTCGAATATCCACGGTTATCAAATATATATATGTATATATATTGATTTTCCATTTTGATAAATCCCTTTAAGTTTGTGTGCAAAGTTTGAATTTCAGCAATTTTATTCTTTCCTTCTTTACAATCTTGCGTAGAAAGAAACTTCTCGTACTCTCCACATATTCGTCACAACTTTCTGAAAAAAGAAGTCACATAAACAAAATGTCACATCACATAATGTTAAATACAACTAAGGTCACAAATATAGTTAATACGGATATAATCTTTGTCCCTCGCATTCGACATCTCAATTTTTAGAAGAGACATATGATAGACTACATGGGACTACATCAACTTCATAATATTCATCACAGCTTCTGAGAGAAAATGATGTCATGTAGAAAGCAAGGTCACATAACATAATTCTAAACGTTTGATGCAATTTGCTGGTTACGACATCCCAAGTTTGATGCAGATCGTTTGTTGTAACGAGAAAGAAGGTGAAGAAAGATTTTGACAACAGGAGCCACAATTCCGTTTCGTTCTTCGTGTATGGTCAAGCATATGATGAATATGGAGATAGAATAACTGCCTTGATGCTATCACATTGTCATTGTATATCTACCCAATTTAGATCACGTTCACTGTTTTATGTAAATCAAATAATATCAATTTATTTTTGTAAAATTTGCGAAATATGACATGATTTATGAAAATTTCCTCAAATTTTGATTAGGTAGTTATGAATTTTATCCCATAATATAATATATTCTTGGCAGTTCAGCCCCTCGAAACAATTATAATGAGGAATAAAAAAGGAGATGGTCCAGCTCCAGCATAGCACCCCACGAAAGAAAAGAAAGCAAAACCAGCTCATGAAACTTTGCTTGCAATCTGCCTTTCCTCATGGGCATCCGCATCATTGATGTTTGCAGCAAAAGGAAAAGAAGATGAAAAATAACCTGAAAAGAAAAATTGATTTCCCATGTAACTAATTTTTTGTGATCATTTCCAATAATATAAATACTAGTCTTTGACACGTGCGTTGCACGCATTTTGTATTTTTTGTGTTTTTACTAGTGTTGAAATTGTAGATATTAAAAAAAAAGTAGTTTAAGATTTATTGGATTATTCAAAGTCTTGAGAGCATATTATTACATCGTTAATGCTCCATTTAACAATGTGATTCTTTCAAAAGCTGATGTTAATGCACAATGTAGAAACTCATCCAAAATGAAATTGAAAACATCAAACGTTTGACATACATAAAGATTGTAGGTTTACATGAGTAAGAAATATTTGATTTATCAAATAATAATGCATGCATCGAAAAATGAAAAATGTATAGCAAAGAAGTTGTAAAAGGAGGTTCGCAACCTCTATTTCTATTTTGAAGAATTTGATTTTATCTTCTCTATAATGGAAGACAAATTGAAAATTGGTTCCAAAACAGAATAGTAAGATGTAATACTTGTATATATTCATTAATTAAAGCTATGCAAATACTGTTTTATATTTGAACGAGTCTTGAATTTAATTTAATTTTATGTTTTTCCCTAAGAAAAGTAAATAAATAAACAAAGGCCTAAAGTGGGTAAAAAACTCAATATTTGTTAAGCATTTAAATCCAAATGAAATGTCAATCAACGAAAACACTAACTGTATTTGTATGTGTGTGAGAGAGAGATAGATCAGATGAAGTACCAAAAATTAACAAATTTTTCATAATTTATTTATTTGTTTATTGTTGTTATGCAAATGGTTTACCGTTTTGAAACGGGGTCGACTTGTCCAGGTCGCAAGGGTCGAGGAGCAACGGGGGCAACGCCCCGAAAGGCAGGGATCAACCGATCGACTTGATCTGTGACGCCGCAGGGGTCGAGGGGGCAGCGCCCCTCATAGGGGTTCGGGGGCGACGGGGATCGACCTGACCGGTCGGTCGAGGGGACCGAAAAGAATTCTGATTTTCATGTATGCATGGAATGAAATTGTGGGTAAAAATACAAAAGTATTTTTTTTTAAAACCCATAGCAAAAAGGAATTAAAAAGAAAAGAAAAAAAAAATTCCCGCCGCGGACACGATGTCTCTGCGCGGAGAGGAGAAACGAACACAGTGTCTCCACGCAGAAAATCCATACTGACACGGTGTCCCTTTTTTTTTTNAAAAAGGAATTAAAAAGAAAAGAAAAAAAAAATTCCCGCCGCGGACACGATGTCTCCGCGTGGAGAGGAGACACGAACACAGTGTCTCCACGCAGAAAATCCATACTGACACGGTGTCCCTTTTTTTTTTCTTTTCCTTTAAATAACAATTAAGACGTTTCAATTCATCTTCTCACTGCGCATGAATTAAACAATATTTCGAAAGGTTGATCGTGTGCTGTGAACAAATATTTTCTTTTGGCTCTGTCACTGCGCGAAGACACGGACACGAGTCTCCGCGCTATTTTTGTTTTTTCTTATAAATAACAATTAAAATGTTTCAATTCATCACTTTAGTTTTTCCTTGCTCATGCTTATGAATTAAACAATATTTCGAAAGTGTGAACAAACATTTTCTCATTCTAAATATATATGTTTATAAACGAGAAGAAATAATAATACAGGAATAAATACGTAACTATTTAAAGTACGACGTCATTTTTATATCAGGAAAAAAATGACATGGAAATGGATATAAAACGTATAAAATTGGAGGATTGGAGGTGTGAAAACTAGGAAAATGAACAATAACTTCTCACTGGTAACTGTTGCATCTACAGTACCCCTAAAACTACCTATTTTTTTATATTGTAGGGAAAAGTTGAATGTTCAAGCCAAACTTATGTTTTGATTCGATAGTAAAATTCAATTAAAAATATAAATAAATATGTAGTTCTTGTGGATCTCAAAAAATGTGTGAATGAAATAAAATTATTTTTACAAAAAACACTAGCAAACATGTTAATTTTTTTTTCTTAAAACCATGCTACATGTACCGGGGATTGCTAGGGCAACTTGGCATTGGCTACAACAGAAAATTTCTATCTTGGTCAATGCCACGAAGACAAGTGTCTCCTTGGCACTTGTATAAGGGGATCTCCTGTACAAGTGAAAGTACTCGTGTTCATCTTATTTTATTTTTCTAATTATCGGTTCAATGATTTTAAAGCATTGTTTGATTTTTATTATTTTCAAAATATATTTTTCTTTTTTTTATTTTTAAAAATACGTTCTTTAATAAAATAATATTACACGTAAATTAAAAAAAAACTTATTTTTTAATTACACATTTTCTATCAAATCACTATTTCAAAATACATTTTTAACATAAAATGGAGCTCAAAATCTAAATATTGATTCAAAGATTTGAACATATATCATATATATTATTAGAATTTTGCTATTTGTACACCGGATTGACACCTCGATATACACTTCCCTCATAATAGAGAGGTGCCACAACCATTAAAAAATCGTGAACCCCTGTTGTAAGGAGGACTGTACAACGAGGTGTCAATCTCAATGTACATATAACAAAATCATGTATATTATTGCTTACGTTGCCTTCGGGACATAGTTCAGTTGTGCAAAGAACATGAGTGAGGTAGTTTTAGCTGAGCAGGCAGTCGCGGTGTGAATGTTCGATTCCTGCCTCTAACAATGTTTGAAATTGAACTTTTTGTGGGCACCAGTTTGACAACTCTTATACATTGACCTGCTGAGTCACATCCTGCGATTTACCTCCCCCACAAGCTCTTTATATTTCATTACTACTCTCAAAAAATATTTATTATATTTATTTATCTTTTATTTTAACTAACTTTTTTTAAGAATATTTTATTATTTTCCTACATTAAAAATTGAAATACTTTGAATGCATTTAATTATAGAGACTAAGTTTGGCTCTCCAAATTTGAAGAGTCAAACTCACTATTTAAATTAAAATATTAATTTAAAGAGTCTTTTAGAGTATAATTTTAAATGTTGACTCTTTAAAATAGAGAGCATCTCATATTTATAGAATCTGGTCTTACGTTGTACTTCTTTATGTATATAACCTACATTTTTTAATCCAAAATTGCTGGCCTGTCAAGGACACTGTCATTTTCAGAGCGTAATGTAGAAATGGTTGTCAAAATCAATATGCAAACAAATCGCAGCTATCAATATTATAAAATAAACGACTAAATCATTCACATGGTCAAATTTCCAATCAATTCTTGAAATTTTTCAACAATTTGAATTTGCATCTATCACATTCTACTTGAAAATCATTCATTGCGCAGATCAAACAAGATAATTAAAAATCCCCTTCCAAAGAATACACGAGCCAGCTATTCTGTACGCCTTCAAATGAACTCTCTATATTTGACAATATGCTAAGGTGTGATTCCAGGGGGAGAGCTCCTCGACTCTTGCGGCGGTGTTTGGCTGTCGGATCCTTTCTCAGACGAATGTTGTATCCCATCATCAGTGTCACCTCTATTCATATCCTCCATCATTCTCACCACTTCTTGCATTGCCGGCCTTTGATCCGGCACTGATGCAACACAAGCCATTCCTATCTGAAGAAGTTGCACCATCTCTTCTTCAACATTATGATACCTCATTAGCTCAATGTCAAATACCTCCGCCGTCCATTCCTCCCGCACTACACTTTGTACCCATCTAGGCAAATCAATCCCTTCTTCACCTAATGAAGCTTGATTTGGTGCTTTGCCGGTCAACAGCTCTAATAATAACACTCCAAAGCTGTAGACGTCGGATTTAAATGTGACTTTACGGGTTTCCAGGACCTCAGGTGCACGATAGCCCATTACGCGATGATTGGGTGGGGTTGAGCTCGAGAAGAGTTGGTTGAGCCCAAAATCTGATACACAAGAATCACGGTTGTCTAGCCTGAGGATGATGTTAGATGACTTGATGTTGCCGTGGACTACTTTTGCCAATACATGCAAGTGCGCAAGGCCTCTTGCTGCACTCAATGCTATTCTCATTCTGTTGTCCCAGTCTAGTGGGGTGTGCCCTGAGCCTCGACTACCTATTGAACAATAGACATAAACTTACGTTAACATCACTCTTACCGTTCACAAATTCGTGCGTGCTATCTTGAAAAACTAGTAATAACTTGAAGGGGCAATTCTTTGGCCTAAAAGATCAACTCAAGCGATGCAATGCACACATATACTGAACATGCGAATAGGAAGTCATCAAACCTGGAAACATTAAAAACTAGGTAGCAATAAAAGAATAAGAACAAGCTCAAATTCAATTGATATTACCCTTTTCCAAAGAATTAGAATCTACATTCCTGTGAAATCTTAGCTGTGAAACTACCCGCTTCCTGATTCAGTTAAACATTATTTTTAGAGAATGTTTGGCAAAGTTATTATAACTTTACTTACAAGTAAATAAATAAGGTTTTTTTTTTATTCGTTAAAATTATAATTAAATTGCTTATTTTGAGTTAATTTAAAAAAATAACTTCTTTTTACTTGGAAGTCCAAAAAAGTAACATTATTTATTATTTAATGGTTAGACAAACATTGTAACATGTGACCACTGGTGACTTGTTGAAGAGGTAAAAGAAAAAGAAAAATAGGGTTGCTATGATTTTTTATTTGTTCATCATTAAAGAGAAGAAAAGCATGTCGGTTGAGAATACGGGGAATCTGTTGAATTATTGTCGTAGCACCAAAGCCACTCAACTCATTCATCTTAATAAATATATTCTCATCATCTAATTATTCAGATTTCAATATTTAATACAAAAAAATTAAAATGTACATAACAAAATATATAAAGAAACCAATATCAAAATCTGAATGAATAAAGTATTAAGTAAATGGTTTTGAACCAAAGTGAAAAAATGAATTGTCACATTCTACTCTGTAAGTGTACACAATTTCAGTGAATAAAAATTAGCCCAGCTTTTGAGGAATTGAAACTGAACAAAATGGTCCACTCCACGTTAAAAAAGATTATTTGTTTTAACTTTATTAGACTGGCAAACGTACTCGGTCTGAATTATAAAATTCACAAAATATCAGTTGAAATAGTCTGTAGAAACCAGGGAAAAAAAAGGTGGGTGGTCCGTGGCATTCTCCAATAATTGAATGGTGAAACATTTTATCAGAAATGTAAATCTCCTTACTTTTTGCATTCCATAGATAAAAATTTATCGTGAACTGAAATTTTTTAAAAATTACCCAATAAGATAGAGAAAAGGAACTTGAATATACAGAAAAATAATCAAGAACTGGAGAAATTTTTGAATCATATCCAATGAAAATGAAAAATCTTGAAAGTTTTAAAGGGAAGATGAAGAAGAGTACCATACCATGAAGAAGAGCAGATAAGCTACCAGCAGGCATATAATCAAAGACCAACAATTTCTCATCTTTAGAATAGTAAAAGGCTCTTAATGGCAACACATTTTCATGCTTAATCTTCCCCAAAACTTCCATTTGCTGTTCAAATTCTTTCTTTGAAGCCACCACATCTTTTAGCCTCTTCACCACAACAATGCTGCCTTCTTCTAACACAGCTTTATAACTAGTACCAACACTTCCTTTTCCTAATACTTCTGCTGAAGCCCTTAACAAATCCTCCAGATCGAAACTATAAGCCCCCGTATCGAAGAATACCAATTTATTCCTCTCAGTTTCTGCTGAACCACCAGTTATGTCGTCTTTGGACGACGATGTTCCGGCCTCTCCTGCTGCCCCTGCCGCTGCCCTTGAGACTGCTGGTGGTTTCTGCACTTTGGTTGAGTCTTTTTGTCTTTGCCTTCTTCGACAGCAAAGATAGAGGATTACAAGTAGTAGTAGTAATCCCAGTGCTGCACCTATTGATATTCCTATAATGGCAGCAGTAGAGAGCTTTTTAGACTTTTTGTGGGATGGGGTGATTATTGGTGGCGCTGATGGGGCAGGAGAAGGTGAAGGGAAAAATGGGTTGCACGGTGGCAATGGTCCGCCGCATAAATCAATATTACCGGTGAAAGCCGATGGAGGGAATCTCGACAGTGATCGGGGAATTGAACCATTCAGGCGATTGTTTGAGACGTTGAAATTCAACAGGCCAGGTTGATTAATGCTCGGAAGTGTACCGTTGAAGCCATTGTTCTCGAGAAAAATGCCCGTCAACTGAGTTAAATTGTTAACGGCAAAAGGGATTGGTCCAGTAAAGTTGTTCGAGGAGAGGTCCAACCGGGTCAGCCGAGTCAACTCAGTTACACTCGCTGGAAACTCGCCGGAGAACTGGTTGTTCTGGATGTAGAGGCTCCGTAGGTGCTCGAGTTTAGAGAAATCAGGAGGAATTGAACCAGTAAGCCTGTTTGAACGCAGACTCAGAACTCGTAGCTGAGTCAAACGACCCACTGTGTCAGACGGAATCTCACCCACGAGTCCAACCCCGGGAAGCCTCAAGTAATACACAGACGAATTTGTGGGGTCACATTGAACCCCAACCCAGTCGCATGCTGAATCAGATTGGTTCCACTGGAGACGATTCTCGTGTGGAATTTGGGATAGGAAAGCAAGGAGCGCTTGCTTATCCTGAGTCGGCTCAGAGTTGACTCTGTAAAACCCCTGTAGAAACAGTATGAACACAGCAGAAAATAAACACCCAGATTGTAGAACCCACCCCATTTTTTCCTTCCTTGTTTCACTCAGTATAAACTATAAACCAACCCAGATCTTAATAATGAGATTGGAACCGCGGCTTGTGGCGGCGATTTTTAAGAGACAAAAATTCGATTCTCCGGCGAGAACCCATGCGAAAAATAGTGCGGGTATGTTATGTATATTTGAAGAGGGACGGGCGAGAGACGAGTGAGTTGGAGTGTAATGTGTAAGGGGAAAAAAATGAATATCACTAATGAAGACAAGAAAAAATAGTTGACCAAATTTTTACTGCCTGGTTTGAATGAATTAAATGCATTAAGTAATTGCATTTATTAGTATTAAAAATATAAATACAGATAATTAAAACGTAATTAATTTACGAGTAATACTATTTCAATCCTGTTACATTTACAAAGATGAGTGTTCACAAAAAAAAAAAAAAAACACATTTCAAGCAGCTTATAAACCGTTGCCACCTGTACATTTGTTATGCTTTTGATACATTTTATCTTTACAATGAGCTTAATTCATATACGTGTTTAACAACAATTTATGTGTAATATTAAAATTACAAAGTTAATTAAATAAAAAGAATTATGACACATTTAATAATATCTACGGCATACTGACATCTAGACTAGTGTTCAACCCTACTGATATT
>CAIGRR010487655.1:0-15088 GCA_903798365.1 Fraxinus sp. 1973-6204 | reverse complement strand
AAAATTTTCATTTTCATTCTTCTACTCAATTTCAACCACACATTCTTCAATAAAATAATATTTGCCATCACATCAATAACTTTTCTTTCTTTTTCAACCACACATTCTCCATCAATCTACTATTCTAAAATATATTCTTCCAAAATAATGTGGCTCAAACACACCCTAAGTAAACAAAGTAAGATTCCAAGTCCAATAAAGCTGAGACAAATAAAAATAAATTAAAAATCCAATAATCAATCAACGTGAATTAGTGGTACAATATTTCAAATTTGTTAACGGTAAATTTACCGTTGATTTTTGAAAAATGGTTCCCACCCTCTAGTCAATTAAGACGGCTACAATAGTTGGAATATCAATTACCAGACATAGGCTGAATATAACTTCACCTACTTTTGCAAGAATTCATTGCATGTGTCCCTACTAAAGCTCCATCTTATCCCTCAAAATTTAATCGCAGCCACAGCTCTATCTTATCCCTCAAAATCAAATTGCAACCACAAAAGCTATGCATTTCCAATCCCATCAGTGCAAGGGACGTAGCCAAAATTTTAATATGGGGGGCAAAAATATCGGGGGTGGAGCCCCCGAAATTTTTTTGGATTGAAAACGACGATTTTGAGTACTAAAATAGGCAAGTTATATTAATTGACCAAAATGACAATCGATTTGTCAATACAAAAACAATATGTCAATCTATGTGTCGAACGCTATACAAATTGAAAACATGAACGTTAGATGGACATAAAAAATTAGGGGTGTCTATAGTCGGGATTACATTTTGTGGGCTGTGGTATGTGGGTATGCTTTTGGGTAATTGATTCATAAATGGGTCATTTACTTTTTGATTGGATTTTGGCTATTTATTTATTTAAGTAACTATTGGATATTTTGTTTATGTCTAAGATTTTTGTATAGTTGAATTTTAAAGTGTAAGTTATTGGTTCAATATTTATTAATGGAAAATTATATCGGCCGATTTGTTCCTATTATCTATTATATTACTAGTAAACCACTTTCCTCTCTTGATTAATAATTTGATAAATGTAATGCCTAAGACAATCATGAATAAGTAGAATTTTCTTTAACAAATTTATGAAAATCAAGATTGCGTATTGTAATCTCTCGATTTAACATGTAATAGAAGACAATAACAAATAACTCAGCTAATAAATTTGATGAAGAAAATCAGGACAAGAAGAATGTGATATATATATATATATATATATGGAATTGATTTCTTAAACACTAGGTGGGCCACGTACTGCTTAGCATAATAATAATCTTGTTAAAGAAGATGGTAATTTATTGTGTTTTTTTTTTTTTTTTTATTTGGGTCTACGATGTCAATCGAAAAAATATTTCTATTTTATTTTCTTGACGTGAAGGATATTATAATCTACATTATTTTATTCCAATTTGAAGCTAGCATTCTTCTATCTTCTCAAACATATCTTTTGACAACTAGAGAGGCAAGATCATTTTGACCAATATTAATATTTTTGTTTTAGATTGAGAGTCTCATTATCTCTTTTTTTTTTTTTTACTCGAAAACATTATGAAGTCTAATTACCACTTAAAAACATTTTAAAGTTCAATGAGTAAAGTTTGATAGAGGTACAAGTTCAGTTACTAATAAAATATGGTAGGTGCGCAATGTAGTGCAATATATTAAAATTTAGTAACAACTCAGAAATTCATTCTTACACGTGTTTACTAAATACTCTATTATGCATGAGCCTCAGCGATTCTATCGGAAGCTCGAGCCACAGAGGAGAAATTCTATCGGAAGCTCGTTGGAGAAAGACCACATGCACTGTAGCTAGTTGTATGCACAACAATGGAGGAATAAATTTGTCACGCGTGCAATGAAGAAAAGAGAGACTATTTATACCTACAGGTTAAACCCTTGTTTGGTGAAAATTAAAATTTTAATTTTAATGACAAATTTCATGGGACACTCACATTTTCAATCATATATTTCATTAATTTTTATCTAAATCTGCTAAAAATTGATTTTAATATCTACCAAACAAGAGCTGAATGTCCACTATGCGTGACATTAATAAAACGTGAAATCTAGCTGAGGCTCAGCAATTTGATAATTTGAGGCATATTTTTGGACTTTATGCCACAACCTTTGTAGTTCAATGCATACAACATAACTAGTCCATCCTTGGTCTTGGAAGGGTTTGCAGTTGAGAAAATGCAAGCACTCGAATTAACAACCAAGAACTCGACTAGGATATTGTCCCTAAACATCGTTCACTTTTATTTTATTCCCAATACCCGTAATGTACCTCAAATTCAATGTGTTGTGTAAAACAATGACTGCATGTTCTTCCCAATATAACTCACTTTTATTTCATGGCTCCACAAATTTCTTAAACATGTTCATTTTATTTAATTTGATTATAAATAAGGTGGTTATATTGACACCACAAATTTTATTTATTTCACTACATTTTAATTGTAGTTAAACTACTCAATTTTTTCTCGCAATTATTTTCTTAATTTTTTTTTATCAAATTCTTATCTTCAACCTTCTATTATTTAGTAGTACATGTTGTTTTTTATGATGATTTGTGCTAAAATATTTTATTTTCTTTTTTCAAACTAAGAAAAAAAGTATTTTTTTTGTACTTCCTTTTTTATAAATATGATGGGAAAAATAAGTTGTTATACGCTCTTTCAATGGATTTTTTTTGCCATAAACTATTATCAAATACACAATATGTTGACTAATGGAAAGTTTGAGATAAGAGTGCTATGAAACATCGTTACGGACATAAATGCTATAATAATTAAAGATTAAGAACTTTAAGTGTAATTAAAATATGGTACAATAAATAAAAATTGTGGTGTGAATATAATTACCTTATAAATATTGCACCAATCCACTCTCTGTAAGTATTTTAAGAAAATTTTGAAAAATCTACAGTTGAGATTGTCTCAATTTCAACTTGGTAAGTATTAAAAAGTCCAAAACTCTGTAATTATTAGTTCTCTATATAGTTTCAGAAAGTTAGGGCAAACGTGTATTTGAAAATCATATAAAATTATTAATCGATATAGGAATATTATTTACAAACCTAATTAAAATTTACCTGTTTTTTATGACAAAACTAACTCCTACTAGTTTTCATTTATAAGTAAAAATATAAACTTTTGAATTTACCAGTTATTATAGAGTAAAGCTACTTCAATTATAAGTAGCTTAGACTAAGAAGTTCTATTTTTATTTTTATTGTACTTTTTTGTCCGTGAATATAAATGCTAGATATTACTACATTGTACGAACACCATAGTTTATTAAATTATGGATAGAAGTAAAAGACATTACAACATAATAATTACATTTCATTAATTTTCATTGATACCTAATCATTAAATCTTCTATTCAAATACTAATCATTTGCCTGTACAATGCACGATCTTTGTCATATTTAAGGTAATATTAGCGTGTCTGCAAAATAGATTTATACCTCTTTTTTCTTTGGTGACTTCTTTTTAAACATTCAATGCATAAAATAGCACTATTTCATCTATTAGCTTACCCAAAATTCAGAATTGCCCAAAAGATAAATGAGACGATAGGATCGTACATGGAATATTCATTGCTTACAAGACTATTTTTACTAAATATACAATTTGAAGAAGCTAATCAGATGTACTTGTCTCGTCCATGATCATTGTAAGCCACAAATCGATGGAACCCCATCTAATATAAGGAATCCCGCAAATAATGAGAAGAAATCAAGAGTGAAACGAATTTGCAATGCCTCGATACTTTATACTGATAAATGAAAAGAACTTGTGTATATTTACTCACACAAGTTAATGGAACCATTTTTTTACGAAATTTATACTTAGACTATTGAATCTCCCTCTTGAGTAATGCCAATAAGCCTTCTCCAGTACCCGTTTTCATTGTAGCAACAAATTCATCATAACTGATTCTTCCATCTTGCATTCATATAAGGCAGGTTGTAGACTCACAACTTTAATAAGCATTTGTACTTCAGACTCTGCTAGCTGTGAATTGAAATTTTGTAATCCAACCATCAGTTCTTCAGTTGAAATAATACCATCATTGTCAATGCCTATCTTAGCAAACATTTCTTTTATGTTTTCGACTTCTTCGTTGGGGAAGAAATCAACAATTATCTAATCATAGAAACCGAAGCTCGAATATTTTTTGAAACATTTTCACTGTAGAAAATAACAATAGAAACTGTAATGATAAACAACCCTCAAGGCCTTCCACTTGGACCAATTCATCAACAAGAATTGCTTGAGTCTTGACTTGACAACATCTCCAAGACGAACATTTGGAGTCTTCTTTGCAATTTAAAGTCATGTTCTTTTAAAAGAAACAATTATTCTTTAGGACAAGCATAAATCATATATGCTTCAAAAATGATCCAAGTTTCAGGGCATCTCTTTTTTTGGATAAGGTAAGTGTATTATATCCAAAGTATGAAAAACAAAAATCTTCATCAATATCATTGTTAGAACAAACATCTATTTAGGGTTCCTTGCTGCCTCCAGCAATAGCAATTTGAAGCAGAATACTCAATAACCAACTCTATAGTAATTTTCCTTTTACCTCAAATGTTTTCCTTCGTGGATACTGTAATTAATTTAGAATAGTGGCCTAACTAAAAGTTTCCATCTGTAGAATATATTGGACTTAGCTTTCCCATGATCAAATCTATAGAAGATTGTAGCATAAGCTGCCATAATCCACTCGCTAAGGAAGGGGAGGGAGTCTAAGATAGTTTATCTTACCATAAACAAAGAGAAAGGAATCTAAGCTGGGTACACAAATTTAGATTTCAAAAGCTATGTCTCAACAAAATTACAGTAGGAATAAACTCTCTTAGAAAGAATAAATTTATACACATTTTTTCTTTATCAATTACCAAGAAAACAGAAACTGCATATCTAAAAAGTAACATCGTCAGTGGACCTGAAAACTATTACCCATTATCTAGTATAACATCGACTCCACTCAATCCAATAATGCAAAGATCATTATTTTCCTTATGGAGCATGGTTCTCATGGCCAACTTGTTTGATAATTATTGTAATCAACTAATAACAAGCTAGACAATTTGTGTTGAACGATGAAATTTTTAAATTATTAGGTATTTTTAAGTTTTCTTCGAAACTGGATATACTATGGAGCGGAATCAATTATACATGCATAATGGGACACAAATCAAGAGCAAAAGAATTGTGTTGATAAATAAAATGATAAAATTTCAAGATTCGGTAAAAAAGGTAACCAGAGCAAAAAATTAACACTGAAGCCCCAAGAAATATGTAAATTGCAGAAAGCTTTAAAAGATTAGAGAATGGTGGTTGTCCGAACAAAACTAATTTCAAGTAGAATGAAGAAGGATTTTATATTCATTAAATAACATACCAAACGCGAACAATATTTTTCCGACAACTTGTTTTTGTAGTGAGTCGAAGTTTAGGATGTGGCTCCAACATCTGTCGTACAAGACTTTTGACACTTTCTGTAATGCTTGGCCGTGGTTCCTTTTCAATGTCTATTTCCCTCGTATGATGGCTTGAACAACACCTTGTTCAGATTCTGTGCAAAAAACTTGTTTTTGATGGATGATTTAATCATGGTTGCAAACATGATTAAAAAAAAAGAGAGAATAACATTCATCCTCTTCTTCATCATGTTGACCAAGTCCCTACCACTTCTTTTAGAAAATTCCACTGCATACACCACTCCAGTCTACAAATAATGTAAATTACAAACAGGATTTCATGAGCACCACTCCATGAAACATATGGAGAATTGATATGGCTCCCACAAGGAAAATTACTTAGGACCCACAGGATTAGATACATGAGAAATAATCTAAGATAAAGGACACGAGCACCAATTTTCTAAACAAATAAATGTACCACAAAATAAATTGTGTAGATGAGATTATTGGACATATAAAATGCATCAACATTAATAATAAAAATACACATCTTATCAGGATAAGAGATACAAATAAATCCAGGAATAGCAAAAATCACAAACTTACAATCCGAATATCATCGACTCCACCAAGAATGGCTGCTACCAATTTCGAGCGGAAAGTATTCCATACTTTGTATTCAACCTTTGTTACATCTTCATTCTATCCCATTAAATAAAATACATTTATCAACACAAAAAATAAAAATAGCTAAAATCATGGAAAGTAATAACTCTTTGAATATACAAGTGGACAGCCGGATGCATTTAACTAAATAATGAGCCAAAACCAAATACAAATGCCACCTTATTCAACACGAGGAGCAATCTTGGCTACGCTTAATAAAGGTAAATAGTTTACAAACATGTTTACCTTTCTTACCTTTAAATAAAAACAAGTTACAACCTTGACCAATAAAAAATGTGATTATTACAAAACAAACTTATTTATTTATTCCTTGTGTGATTCCTATTTTTTTAAAAATACATTTTTATTTCTCTTCTTTTTTACCACACATTCTTTAATAAAATAATATTACACGCAAATCTAAAAATTCTCCTTATTTTTTAATCACGAATTTTCTATTAATCTGCTATTCCAAAATGCACTCGACACAAAGGGCTAAAACATATAAATATAAGTAAACTTAAGCTTAGCCAAATATGCTCAGAGCAAGGACATTTGACAATATGATAGGTAAGGAACCACTAATATTACACTCATCAGCCAAAGAAATTGATTTATCAGACATTTATCCATAACAATATGCTTTAAATAAAATCAAGAATCTATTGCAACTAAGTATCCTAAAAACCACACACAAATATTAAATTAAAATCTCATCTTCAGTCATCAAGAAATATTATAAACAAATTAAAATGAATATACACAGAATATACATAAACTCAAATACAAATCTCAATAGAGATTCACTTCTCATTGTAAATAGCTTCACCAGGAACCATATTCTTGGTGCAAAGCGTTGTTTTTTTTACCTTACCAATAAAAACACCCGCATGCCGATGTGGCTCAATTATAACCTACAAAATGTTGGGGCCACTTACCAAACGTTGGTAAATAAAATGTTTGCTAATCAACTCGGCAGAACGATGGAAGTCTAAGTTGATGACATGCTAGTGAAAAGCCTCCAGGCCAAGGAACATATAAAGCATGACGAAGCTTTCCAAATACTGAAGAAATATCGTATGAGGTTGAACCCCCTTAAATGTGCTTTCGATGTGGCCTCAAGAAAGTTCCCGGCCTACATCGTGAATCGAAGAGGGATAGAGGCCAACCCAGAAAAGATTAGGGCTTTGGTTGAAATGAGGTCATCACATAAGCCCAAGGAGGTGTAACGGCTCACTGGTAGGATAGTCGCACTCAATCGTTTCATCTCAAGGGCCACTGAAAAGTTCTTACCCTTCTTCAAGATCCTTAAAGGGGAAAAGATTCCAATGGACCTCAGAGTGCGAAGAGGCGTTCCAAGAGTTGAAAAACTACTTAGGACGGGCACTTCTATTGAGCAAACAAAAGGAAGGAAAGCCTTTGTTGTTATATTTAGGGGTGGCTAAAGACTCAGTCAGCTCGGTACTTGTGAGGGAGGAAAAGAAGCATCAATTACCAATTTACTATGTAAGTAGGGCCTTGTTGCTAGCTGAAACGCGCTATCCGAATATGGAGAAGTTGGCCCTTTCCCTAATAATTACATCTCGAAAGCTGAGGCCATATGTTCAGGGCTACAGTATTCATGTTTTGACAAATTTCCCACTAAGGCATGTCCTACAGAAGCCATACGCCCCGGAGATGTTACTAAAATGGACAATGAAGCTCAGTGAGTTCGACATAATATACCTGCCCAGGACGTAAATCAAGGGGCAAGCCCTAACCGATTTTGTTGCAAAATTCGCCAAGGCCTTGAGGTCGAAGTGAATATGATGCCGGTAGAACCCCTCACTTGGAATCTCTTTGTGGATGGTTCCTTTGGAGAGACAGGATCTGGGGCTGGTGTTGTTTTGGAAAGTCGAGAGGGGCTTAAACTTAACTGAGCAGTAAGACTTGGGTTCAAGGCTTCCAACAATGTGGCTGAATAGAAACTCTCCTGGCTGGACTTCAGTTGGCCAGGAAATTCCAAGTGAAGAGGTTGATTATCAGTAGTGATTCGCAGTTGGTGGTAAATCAAGTCAACGAGAACTTTGTAGCCAGAGACAAGCACATGGCAGCATATCTGAAACTGGTTATGGATTTGCTTCCCAACTTTGAGAAATTCGAATTGATGTAGGTCCCACGCCATGAGAACTCCCATGCGGATGCTCTATCAAATTTGGCTAGTAGCAAGGACTCAGAGCTATTCAAGCTAGTGTCAATTGAACACTTGGCAGAGCCCTCTATCAAGAAAGGGGAAGAACTAATGTGGATTGAAAACACTCAATCATGGATGCACCCCATCTTGGCTTATTTGAAGGAGCATGCCTTACAAGACAATGAAATCGAAACGCGATGACTTCAAAGGAGAGCTGCACACTTCGTTCTGCATGATGATATTTTATATAAGTGAGGGTTTTCATTTCCCTCCTCAGATGCACGGGAGGAGAAGAGGTGAACTACATCCTAAAAGAGGTTCATGAAGGTGTTTGTAGGCATCACTCTAGGGGACCAGCCTTGGCCTACAAGATACTCAGGCAAGGATATTACTAGTCAACCTTGAAAAGGGACTCAATAGAGTTTGTACGCAAATGCGACAAGTGCCAGCGCTTCTCCATGTGCAGAAATGGTCCTCCCAAGAACTCACTGTCGTGTCCAGTCATTAGCCCTTCGCCAAGTGGAGAGTGGACTTCATTGGCCCTTTGTCTAAAGGAAGGAGAAGTGCTCGCTTCGCCATTATGGCTATTGACTACTTTATGAAATGGGTTAAGGCGGAGCCGTTGTTTAACATTACTAAGGCAAACACTTCAAAGTTTCTCTGGAAGAATATCATATGCAGGTTTGGCATACCGCACTCTTTAGTCTCAGACAATGGTAAACAGTTTGACAATAGGAGGATCATAGACTTATGCGATGAGCTCGGGATTAGAAAGCATATCTCTTCGCCTCAGCATCCCCAAGCCAATGGCCGGTCGAAGCTGTCAACCAAACTATCAAGATCACCCTGAAAATGAAATTAGACGCTTCAAAAGGAGCCTCGGTTGACGAACTTTCCCAGGTCCTCAGGACCATCAGAACTACTTGTAAAATGGTAACTGGAGAGACCCCACTCTCAATGACTTATGGTGCCGAAGCAATGAGTCACGTGGAGGTTGGCGTCCCATCTCCTCGTCGCATCCATTTTAATGAAGTGACGAACGACAATCTGAGAAAGCTTGAACTCAAATTCCTCGAAGAAAAGAGAGATTCTCAGGCCCGACTCGCCTCTTGCCAACGCAAGATGATACGATGCTATAATGTCAAAATGAAGAAAATGGACTTCCATATCGACGACCTAACACTCTGGAAGGTTTTCCCATCATCCAAGGTTCGGAGCACAGGAACCTTGGGGACAAATTGGGAAGGTCCATACCAGATCGTCGAAGAAGTAAGACGTTGCACCTACAAAATTGAGGATTTAGAAGGAAAAATGATGCATCACCTATAGAACATCAAACGCCTAAGGAAGTACTATCAATAGGGAGCTTTTAGCTATGTAAATATTGCAAATGAATGAACTGGTTTCCATTTTTATTTCGTCTTAATATAAGATCACCTCTACCAAGGAAATCTACCTAGTCAGAGATGGTGCGGTGCCATCTCTAATAAGGTAGAGTGTATTCACACATTTGACAGCCTTGCGAAGGTGCTAACATCCATGAGGTCACCTCTATCGAGGAAATTTACCTAGTCAGAAATGGTACGGGTGCCATCTTTGTTAAGGCAGGATGTGTCCACACATTACACATCCTCATGCATGTACGATTATGCTTGTCATCCATTGGCTTCTTCCATTTTCTTAAGTGGTTAAGCTTAGCCGATGCCATTATACTTGTTATTTATTGGCTTCTTCCATTTTCTTAAGTGGTTAAATTTAGCCGATGCGATTATACTTGTCATTCATTGGTTTCTTCCATTTTCTTAAGTGGTTAAGTTTAGCAAATAGGATTATACTTGTCATTCATTGGCTTCTTCCATTTTCTTAAGTGGTTAAGTTTAGCCAATGCAATTATACTTGTCGTTCATTGGCTTCTTCCATTTTTTTAAGTGGTTAAGTGATTGAGTGTGGCCGATGCGATTATACTAGAATAAAGCAGTTATACTTAAAAAAAATTCATTAAGTACAAATGGGACTGAAGCCGTTACAAGAAGAAGAGAAATATAAAAGGGCTAATCTACGTTTACGATCGCCCCTACCCCGACTTCTTCCTGAGGAGCCTCTTCCTCCGCCTCTTCTTCTTCCACCACTAGTCGACCCTCAGTATAACCTCTGAACTTTCCCTCCAAGAAGGCGATGTCTAGCTCCAAATGCCTCTCTCACATAACAAAAACATAATCTCCCGAGCACTCCATGAAGCCCAGTAGTTGGCGACGTTATTATACTCTTTGGTCTTGTAGAAGTTATCCTTCTAGTTTTCGACTGTCGCATCCCCAACTGTCTTTACTTTGGCTTTCAGAGACTTGATCTCTTCTGCATAGGCCTCGAAAAGGATCCTCAGTTTGGTTTTCTGTTTATTGGCCTCAACCAAAGCCTCTGAGGCAATCTTATTGTGGTCATTGGCCTGGTCGACTCTTTTTATCAGAGTTGCTACCTGGGAAACTGATTCATGTAGGTCGCTCTTGAGCTGATTTACTTGTACTTCGGCTGAATCTATTTTGGTAGAAGCCATGACCCACTTCTCCTCAGCCTCATCGGCCTCCTTCTTGGCTTTCGCCACATCAGCCTCCCAATTCGACGAGGCCTCTATCATATTTTCCAATTCGTCATTTTTCTTAAGGAGGCCTCAGACCAGGTCTTCCGCAGCGGTGCCCATACTCAATGCCCTGGCCACACGATCGTTATTGGCAACCAAGAGGTCCTCAATTTTGCATGAGGCGACGTGATCTTGCCAGACCCTAGTCCAGTACTTATTGTGAACTCAGGCGGCTACAGCGGTTTCTAGAGGCAATACTGCCTCAGAGAGGTCGTTGTCCTTACTCCCCAAAAAATTAGCTACTTTACTCCGGGTTGGGGAAATTTGCAGGCCTCTTTAGCCTCTTTTTAGTGGGCCCATCGCCCATGTATAGTTAAGATGGTCAACCCGGTAGTTGGAGGAGAAAAAAGAGCCTTCATAGTGCAGACAATGGCAGAGGCCCCTTTTTCTTTTCACGAGGGAGGTCCTTTCCTCCATCTCGTCCTCCTCAACCGGCTGCTGAGCCTTGCTGAGGAAAAGTAGCCTCTCAGACTACTTCTTGTAAGCATTCAAGCTCGTTTTGAGCATTTTTACCTCCGCAACACTCTGGCGGATGGAGGCAAAGTCTGTCAAAATCACCTGCAAAAAGAAATATTGCTTAAGTATTGAGAGAGGGACAACGTTCAAAGAAGAGCCGAACTGATAACTTTACCTTGATTCGCCATTAGACCGTACAGTGTAAACGAGGTGTTCTTGTCAATCAGCTCGTTATAACTCCTCTCCGGAAAAGGTGTTTGATAGAGCCAACTAATGATATCCCACTCCTCCTCGGATATATCGCACCTCAAAATGGAGCCTGTAAACAACAAAAATATTAAAACCATAAGAAAAACTTGCTCAGGGGAAATCAACTCGGGAAAGAAACTCATTATAGGTGGAGAAAGGGGTGGGGACGGTAAGAGGCGCCATAAAGTCGTTCTCCATGGTGTCCCACCTCCCGGCTACCCAGAACCAAGAACTCCTCCATTCTTTAATCGAGGTGGGTAGCCCTACTACGAACGGGGAATGGGACCCCCATGGAGCTAAGTAGTACCTGCCCTTACTCTCTTCCTCCTCGGCTATACACTTCAGTAAGAAGAGGGAATGGAACATACTGAATGGCATGTCTACCCCGATGCTGGCCCGATACCATAGCATCCAAGTTCCCACCATCTAGGACCACGCATTAGGGTTAAGCTAGGTCGAGGCCAACCCGTAAGATCAGAGCACTAGCCTAAAGAATGGGTGGAAAGGAAGCCTAAGTCCGGCCCTGAACAAATTCTCACTCACCGCTACACACCCTAGCGTCGGATAGCAAGCCCTCTCATTCGGGTCGAGCAAAATCAGCTCAACATTGTACGATATCCTAAAAACCTACTTACAATTCTCTTTGGATTTTGAAATGGCTTTAGAAGGGTATTTCGAGGCCCCCCATTCGATTGAGATATCTACAGGGGAGGCGTCCGCCTCCAAATGTTCTCTCCGACCCTAATCGCCCTATTTAACTACTCTGGAGTGACTACAATGGGCTCTCTCATAGCAGAACCCCCCTCACCTTATCTCTCCTCGCTCACTGTCATACTAGAGTGCTCGGTAGCAGTTATCAGAGAAAAGAAAATGGAAGAAGATGAAATGTAGATATGACCTAGTTTTTAGTGGCTTGCCTAAATCTTCAAAGATTACTCGCCGAAAAATGTAAAAAATGTGAATATAAACTTTGAGAGAGTTTCAAATTCGCGCAAAGGTAAAAAGTTGTAAAAGGGAAAAGATGGGCCTTATATAGGCGTTCGAAGGTTCACGCCGGCCATTGGATCATCTCAAATTACATCTAAGTTGTTCAAAGTTAAAAGCTCAGGATCGCGGTTGAAATCAAAGGTCACCAATATCAACGGTTCTGATGAAGCGGTGCACTCCACACTCGGCCTAAATGAATCGTCTTGGGGACAGGAGGTCGTTGCCATTATTACCATTTATGGCAATGGAGGCGTGTCTTGGAAGCAAGCAGACGCCTCTTCATAATTGTCTTGGGAAGACGCGAGAGCTTTCAAATCATTGGCACAAAGTCCAAGGATGTCTCTTTAGAGCCCATTGCTTCGTCTCATCCTTACCCAACGTTGCAACAACTCCCTTCAAAGTTACCAACTCCTATTGCTTCGATTAGATCAGAGCCTAACATTGAAACAAATCCCCTCAGAGTTGCCAACTCATATCACTTCGGTCTGATTAGAGCCCAATGTAGCAACAACTCCCCTCAGAGTTGCCCACTCCTATCACTTCGGTCTGATTAGAGCCCGACATTGCAACAGCTCCCCTCAGAGTTGCTCACTCCTATTGCTTCGATCAGATCAAAGCCCAATGTTGCAGCAACTGCCATCAGAGTTTCCAACTCCTATTGTTTCGGTCTGATCAGAGCCCAACATTGCAACAACTTCCCTCAAAGTTGCCTACTCCTATCGCTTCGGTCATATCATAGCCCAACGTTGCAACAACTCTCCTCAGAGTTTCCAACCCAGATCGCCTCGATCGATCATAATCCAAACGCTGCAACTCCCTAAAGTTACCAGCTCGTATCGCTTCGTCCACATAAAATCCAAACGCTATAACGCCCTAAAGTTACCAGCCCGTATCGCTTTATCCACACAAGATCTTAACGCTGCAATGACCTTCACCACAACGCTAAACCCTAATCGCTTCGTCTGTGTCGAGGAGAACAAGGTGAATGTCCAGTTCTCCCCCCGCTTCGACTATCACACGATTTTGCTTCTTAGCCCCATTCAGTAAGAGTACCAATGTATGCTACCCTACTCCTAGCCTCAGACACTCATCCCTATGCTTTTCTGCTCGGCAATCAAACTAAAATCCTTGTACTATATAAATATCTGTATATGGACTTGCGGGACTATTGTTACGGGCCTATATAGGCCTGTCACCTCGCCAGCCACATGTCTAGGGAATTTATCCCCATTATACCAAGTGAAGGACGAGGTGATTACGTATAAGATGAGCTTACATAGGCTCGCCACCTCATCTGCCCCATGTCAGGAGAAGTGATCTTCATCACATCAAGTGATGGACGAGGCGACTGCACATGATGAACTGGAACGCCTTTCCGAAGAGAGGACTGAACTCATCCGTGAATTAAAGCGGATGAAAAGGCCTATACTCCACATCTACAAAACTACACGGGCCTACCACACCTCACTTTTGCAAAGATCTCCAGTCAAATTCCTGACTAATTGATGAAACGTATGGTAGAACTCAAATGGTCAAATCAGCTGCATGCGCGCCAACTTATAGATTGACAGATTGACACCTAGGATGGGACGACACTTTAGGATCTGGTGCCACGTGTCCCCCCATCCAACGGTTCTCCTTTTCCTTTCTCTAGTATAAATACTCCCACACTATTGTAAAGGAGGGGTGCCCATTCTAATATTTGGAGGCTAGTCTTTTTAGTTCTAAAAAGTCTTTTACTATATTTACACACTCTCAACCACGTCCCAGTGATCACTTCATCGTTGGGCATCACTTTCCAATTGATTAAAATACTGACCTGAGTGTCAGAGTGCTCGGGGTTGCTTCCATCCCCATCGAGAAAGGCCACGAGTGACTGACGGAGTGCTACCGTGCGTAGGGAGAAGCATACGTGAAGATTATCTTGTTGGCCACGTGTCCGATCCATTTTTTGGGGGTCAACATTTTGAATTATCAGTTCTTACAGATACAAAAGACAATTCTTGTTCACGCTCAGTCACGTTTAATCATATCTAATATGATGAATGTTTTATATTCACTTAACTCTAATCAATAATTTCAAGAGAAACAGGCTTACAAAGACAAGGGGGTGCTTACAGGAACTTGCGAGTATCTGGCGCTATGTTTGTTGGCATGAATAGCAGAAAAAACAATGTAAACAAGCACACAGGTACCAACAATTTCAGCACCTAGGGCATCACCCTTGGTGTAACCGTAAATAACACTAGAAATCTTCAACTCACAATACAAAGTAAACATATATATAAAATGCTTAACAGAAACCATAGAAACCAAGAGTGACATAAATCATCAGAACCCAAATATACATAGAAACCGAAAAACAGTTAAAAAATGTCAAAATCGAGAGCTTCTTCCCTATTTATATTGGCTGAAAAATAGGCTCAGGAACAGCCCCATCCACGTCACGCAAACCGCCATCCAGAGAGA
>CAIGRR010487596.1:0-10502 GCA_903798365.1 Fraxinus sp. 1973-6204 | reverse complement strand
GTTAAAGACAATGAATAAAGAAAACATTTATTCTCACAGGTTATATTGTATATTAATTTATAAATTTGCCAACCGAGACTAATACTACTATGCAATAACACTAAACAAATTCATTTGTCAAGCAAATTAGCAATTAATACAATATAAGATAGGAATAAAAACAATAACTTGGCGAGTCGGCTTGCACGACTGTGGGGTCCCAAAGCTACCCGTGCAACAATACCTTGGCGAGTTGAATGCAAAACAAGCACTCTTGCAAGCTACCACTCTCTTCTTGTCATGTGATTTCACCTGAACCTGAAGTCCCACCGGTCATATCGTGTTCAGGTCAGTCACGCACCCGGCAGGGCTGCATTTGCCTGCAAGACGTAGAAGACGAGATCAAGAAATTCGGTATAAAATCTATGAGCAGCCAACCCAAAATTTAGTGGAAATAAAGTTAGCAGAGAGTCTTGCTTTTGATCTGAATGATATAAATTTTCTAAATTGATCTTGCAAAAGGGGCATACAAGTAAAAAGTTTAAGTATTGTACCGTAGATCCAATCGATTTGAGTTGTAAGCACTTTTAATGTGTTTGATGCATTTATTTTGGCAAGATCTAGTATATTTTTGAATTGCTATTCTAATGAATTATATTAAATAATACAGTCCATAAATTTAAGTCTTAGTAATTTGTTAATCACAAAAGGTTGTGATTGTGAGATACAAATTACATATAATTGATTGTATCTTAGATCATTTGTGATCGTAAATAATAACGAGATAAGGATATCATTTTCATGGATAGATCATAACGTGTGGCATTTCTTACTTGTGAAGTAGGTAGCCGATCTCACAACCTAAAGTATGGTGACACTCAAATGAACATGTGAATGTTTTATTATAGAATAAAATATTGAAGACCCGGTGAGAAAATTCAACATGGATAATTATCTGAATTTCAGTAGTTAATCTCTAACGTTCGGTAGTGGAATTGGTTTTTCGATTTGAGCTCATCATAGTGTCTTATATGAGGATAGTCATACTTTGATGATGCTAGATGCTGTTCGGCCAAGAGTTGCTAATACGGTATCGTTCGGATATGTCAAAAATCATATGGAAATTTTGAATGATTAATAAAGGATTCGTCAGTTTTACATAGTAAGAGATTATGATCTACATTACATTCAATTAAGTTGATAATAAAATCTTTGACCGATGTGTACTCATAAGTTGAAAAAAAGTTTTCGACTTACATTATATGATCTATAATTAAGATTAACACACATTCATATTTCGATATTGATGAAATGATTATAGTTTCACGTTAAATGAACAAGTTTGATTTTGTCATACCACATGATATTTCTCGTCACAACATTGCCTCACACATTGCTAGATATTAATCTAAGACGACGTATATGAATTAGTGATAAATTAAAAAATGGCATTTAATTTATTGATTTTGATTAGATCAAAATAATAATTTATGTCGTTAGATATCGTGATCGGAAACCTAATAATCACACACAAAAGGAGAACTAAAATAATGAGATTAATCAATTAATTAATTAGTAAGTGTTGGAGAATTAATTAATTTGATTGCTTGTTAATATGTCCGAATTAATTAATTTGATTAATTAATTCATTGACCAAATTTAATTAAGTAGATTGATTAAATATTGGACCAAGTTAAATTTAAGAGACAAGCTAAATCCGTTTAGACTTCTATTAATAGGTTGTTGGGGTTTGAAAATTTATAATACGATACAATTATATTCTTGCTAGCACGAGAAAAGAAAATTCGAGTTCTCTCAATCTTATTCCCTATGTGAATTTCTATTGAATGATGGATAATTGGACAACTGTGGATTGCAAATCAGAACTGTCCTTCAAAAAATTCATCAAATGTATAATTCTTTGTGTCAATCCTGGTGGTCCGATCCGGGTCGACCCGCCAACATATGAGCCCGGTAAAGGTTCGCGTGAAAAAAAGTCTACCCGCTACGGGTTCCGGGTCGGCTCACAAATTTTGGACTACAACCCGGCCCGCCCGCTAACCCATCCGGGTTGAGCCCATGCGCGTCATGGGTCGCGGTTTGTTCCAATTTGACCCATATGATTATATAAATAAAATTATCAAAATATAAAATTTTTCATATTTATAGCAAAAAATATTTTTTTTTGTTAAATGTAAACTCATAATTGAACAAAATAATAAATTCATATTTATACCAATAAATGTTTACATAGAATTCACATTTGATGTTACATCATTTATTTATACTTATGATTATATAAATAAAATTATCAAAATATAAAATTTTTCATATTTATAGCAAAAAATATTTTTTTTTGTTAAATGTAAACTAAGAATTGAACAAAATGATAAATTCATATTTATACCAAGAGATGTTTACATAGAATTCAAATTTAATGTTACATGAATTATTTATAGTTTTGCAAAATTAAATTTAACTCAAACAAATAACAACTAAATGCATTTCTAATTACTATTATCAAATATTTATAGTATAAGTACATCCCAACTAGGTTATCACCTACTTTTACTATAATTTATAGTTTAAATACATTCCAACTAGGTTGGCACCTATTTAACTATAATTTAGTTGTTCAAAATTTTTCAAAATTTTTTAATTTTTTTTTTCACGGGCCAACTGGTTAACCGCGGCCCGTGAAGGTGCAACCCGCGAAGCCCACGTGTCACACCTCCTTGACCCGTAAACCGCCCGCTCGGGTCACGGGTCAGCTCGCTGTCCCAAGTCGATCAGGGCCGATTTTCACGGGTCTGGCCGGCCCGTCCGTCTTGACACCTCTAGTTTCACGTTAAACGAACAAGTTTGATTTTGTCATATCACGTGATATTTCTCGTCAAGACATTGCCTCACACATTACTAGATATTAATCTAGGACGACGTATGTGAATTAGTGATAAATTAAAAAGGGGCATTTAATTTATTGAATTTGATTAGATCAAAATAATAATTTATGTCGTTAGATATCGTGATCGGGAACCTAATAATCACACACAAAAGGAGAACTAAAATAATGAGATTAATCAATTAATTAATTAGTAAGTGTTGGAAAATTAATTAATTTGGTTGCTTGTTAATATGTCCGAATTAATTAATTGGATTAATTAATTCATTGACCAAATTTAATTAAGTAGATTAATTAAATATTGGACCAAGTTAAATTTAAGAGACAAGCTAAACCCGTTTAGACTTCTATTAATAGGCTGTTGAGGTTTGAAAATTTATAATACGATACAATTATATTCTTGCTAGCACGAGAAAAGAAAATCCTAATTCTCTCAATCTTATTCCATATGTGAATTTCTATTGGATTCTGGACAATTGGACAACTGTGGATTACTAATTAGAACTGTTCTTCAAAAAATTCATCAAAAGTATAATTCTTTATCACAATTTTTCTATAAACACAATCAAGATCCTTTGTGAGAGTTGAAAATTTTGCAATTCATATATGTTTTGTTCTCCAATTTTTACCATTTTTACCAAAATTAATGGCAATAGGGAGGGGGAGTCGAACCCGTGACTACCCTTAGAGGTTATTGGAATCATTATCATTAGGGTACTTGCTGAATTTGATATTATTGTTAATAGAATAATATATTAAGTTTTAAATATTAATAAACGATCCCGCCCTTACGATGTTGACCGGTCAACGTTCGCTCAAGTTGAACTTCAATGTTGGGTCCGCCCTTGCCTACAACAGACTAATCACATGATTGACAGATTTTAGATCAAAACTAGTTAAATTAATATGTAAATTAAGAAATAGATGATGATAATAAGACCCTTCTAATAAACATAGGGCGGATGATCTGTCGATTGTCCTAGAATCCAAATTCTTAATATTTCTCTGTAAAATTAGAAAATCACACCAGTGGCGCTTGACGAAGTCTGTAAAGAAATTTTTGGAGATTACAAACATGCCGAGGAAATTGAGGATGGAGAAATCCTTGTGGTTGAATTTGGTAAAGATAACATATTCGAGAAACAAAAATAGATACTAAACGGATTGTAGTGTGTTTTACCACTGGGTTGAATGTCTCTCCAAAATCAAAAACCTCATGTCGATGATTATAATCCATACCAAACATTTACAAAGAGTCTTTTAGAGATGCTCTTAAACTATTGCATTTTTTTTGTCATAGATCAAAGATGAAAGACTCATTCTAAAGCATATAGATTGACAATGGGTGGAAACTTGCTAGACTCGGAAGATAATAATTTACTTATGTGAGGAAAGCATTATAATTTCTCCAAAGAGGTAATGTTATGCATTTTCTATAACGTAAATGAGCTACAAGTGTACAGTGTCAAGTTTTGTAATATAAAGATCAAGTACAATGTCAAATCCACAAGGATTGAAATTCAATTTACTACTAAGTACTACAATTATGGAACCTCTATTTTATCTAGACAATCGAATTATAAAATCAATAATTTTGAACTAATTAAATATGAATGTTGTGACGAATTCACGAATGAATGCAAGTTTAAAGAGTTCATCAATAATAGAAAGTCTATGGCTATTATTTCACCTAACTGTCAATTACGTTGCTCAATTATATAACTATGTCTAATCAATTTTTCCAAGTTTATAAGAGCACGAACCCTAATTTAATTCTACTCCTTCTCTCGAGTGCCAATTATAAACTATTCCTAGAATTTCAATTCTAATATTTTTATTCCCAATTAAATATCTAGAAAATATCAAGTTTGAGGTTTTTAAGTGGAATAAACTCCAAAGGATTTATACTTTCTCTCGAAACCTATAATTTTCTAGATTGTGTTATTATAAGATCACGCCTAAAGTTTCATATGTCAAATGCCGATATTTAAAGCATCTAATCATTCAATTAATGGCTAATTAATTGAAAGCATTAAGAATAAATAACACAAATTAACATGATTGAAAAATGCCATAGAAATAAATAAAATAAATCAAACCATATTCTCAAGTTTTGGTTATATCAAACCCTAGATTGGGAATTTAGTTCATAATAGAAGGCATGAAAACTAATAAAATCTTAATAAACCACATAGGGAAGAGAATAGAAAAACTAGCACCGATAGATCTTCAATTTCTTTGCACTGCTGTTCTTGATTTCTCCTTTGATTTCTTGTTGATTGCTCGATTGAAATCCCCCATAAAAGTGATCTCTAGGGTTGTATTTATAATGTTTTGATATCTTTGAAGAGTTGGGGTCGGATTCAGCCAATAAAAGAATCCAAAAAAAAAAAATCAAAATTCCTATTCTCGCAGGCGACACCTCAATCCTGGCTTCGCAGTGCCGCGACCTATTTCTTCATGGTACTGCGACTCCAACGATCACTGTATATGGTTCTACGACACTACCGCTCCATGGGTCTGCCATTCTTCTCCCAAGCCATGGCTTTAGCAGCTCTAGTTTTCCACTTTCGATTTTTTGGCTTTTGATTCTTCTTCTTCGACCTTGTTTATTTCCATTCCTCTTACTCTTTGATTCCTTCAAGCCTCAACTTTTACCATTTACACCAATCTACCTTCCCTATAAAATAGCATGAACAGACAAATAAAAACGTTCTAAATTGCTCAAAGACAACCAAAATATCAATTTTAAGTGGAATTAAATTCATGAGTGAAACTCACTCACACTACAACAAAAATGACCTTTTGCAACACTCAAAAGGCAACATTTGTGAATTGAATGTTGCAAAGGGGTCTATCGCAACATTTTAATAAGTGAACGTTGTCATTGGTTAATGTAATTGAGCTTTGGCAACATTTTTTAATTACATGTTACCAATGTTACCTTTTGCAACGTTTCTTGAATGTTACGAAAGTTTTATTTTTTTCAACATTTATTGAACGTTGTTAAAATATGGTTCTATAACAACGTTCATTGACTGTTACGAAAAATTTCACTTTTTGCAACGTTCATCCAATGTTACGAAATGTTTTATTTTTCCCTAAATAAACTTATACATGGGCTCAAATTGTAGAAGCCCAAAATAATCAAAACCCTATTATCATTCACTCCTTCCTCCAACGAAATCTCTCGCGATGTCTCTTCCTTTCATTTTGTTCTCTGACTCGTTCATTTTGCTGACAATCTGCAAGCAATGAATCTTTGATTTCTAGCTCTATTACTACACTAATTTCTCCAATTTTTAAAGCTCTAAATCCTATTTTTTAGAGCAAGTACGCAGTGGAGATCTTGGAACCCAAGCAGCACAAAGGCAAAAGTGGGAGTGGTTATTCAATCGGAGGCATCAGCCACCGAACAGGGGCTTAGATTTGGTAGATTGACAAAGAGAACGGGAATAATAGTGGAGTGGTTGTTCAATCGTGACATCAGCCACTGATGTGCCATTTTTTGTTAGCACGAAGTGCATTTTCTAGGCCGCAGCTGAGTACTCGAAGACCATGGAGTACAATTTCATAGCGCCTGAGCATATACAGTTGATTTTTATTAGATGAGTTTTTAAACAATATCTTGGAGCTAAAATATTATGTTATCACCTACGCATTATTTTCTCTATGTAGTTCCTGCATCCCCTTTCCCACTACAAGTTTGATTGGTGTTTTACTTTTTGGTTAGATTTGGTATTTTATGTGTTTTAATATTTTTATGTATGTTAAATAGCAAGATTGGTTTTCAGAAAGGAGTATGGGGATATCTCAATTCCTTCAGTCAATGAGGTATACATTTACTTCTTTCCCAATGATTATCTCATCTATTATCAAGTGAATTGTTACATAATTTTAGCTGATTGGTGGAGTTCATGTTAATTTGCATAAGAAGGAAAGCCCAAAATGAAGAGAACCCAAGCCGCAAACTAATTACCCCAGGCTCATTCTGTCTATATAGACAGCGGCGGACCCAGGATCAAAGCTCAGCCCGGACGAAAGTTGACTAGTCAACGTCGACCATCAACGATCGTAAGAGCTATGTCGTTTATTAATATTTAATTATATAATATTAAAAATCATTCAATATATATGTAAACGCACTAAAACGTAAAACTTAAATATATATGAAAACCATGCCCCACCTGCTTTGGCATGGGCAACATGTTCAAGTGCTCAACATCAGCAGCAGCTGATATCACAAAAACATATACCAAAAGTCCATGTATAGTCTAAAGCAAGTCGATCACAAAACTAACTACGCATTAGATACAACTTCTCTAGGTTCTCAACAAAATTATAGTTTCCATAATTTCACTAGCAAAAGAAAAAATAAAGAATAAACCAGCTAATCAAGGTCTACTTTCCGCAGATAAACCTTGTCAAGCTTCTTATATATCCAGACGTAGAATTTGAAAAAAGAAAAAATGAAATTTCAAATAAAGATCTAACATCTGCAAGACTTTAGCTTTTGAGCTGTGTGACCTTAGTCTTTGTGGTAAAACATTGTCTAAACTAATTTTGTTTAGGAGAAAAATACTTCAATGTCCCCAAATGAATAAATGTCAACTGCAAAGGAAGCTAAGGGATGATTTGCAAGATGGTTTACGAGAATATAACTTTAAATCAAAGAAACCCGAGCACACTATTCTGAGCTTTGAATGTAGTTCCTGACCTAAAATTTTGAGGTCCATAAACAGTAAACTCTACAGTGAAAGAAAAATAATAATCATGTAAAACAACATATCCTCACGGGTACCCAAAAGCAGATAACCTGCTAAAAGGGACAAAAAAAAAACCGAACATCACATAAATTGCTTTAAAAAATCTCGTTTAAGTTCCGAAATATGTAAAGACGCAAAATTTTACAAGTCTCTCTCCATTAATCACCAAAAGCAAATAAAAAAATAAAAGGAAAATTCCGAAAATTAGACGCCATAGAGCAAACCCCAACTTAATCCACGCGATTTTCAACTAGTTTTTCCGCCAAAAAAAAAAACAGAAAATTTCAAGAAATGGAAGCCTAAAAAAAAAAAACAAAAATCATGAAATATTTGAAGATGCCAAAAATGAGATCAAAGATTGGTACCTCAGAAGAACAAAATCTCGAAACCCCAAGTCCACTGCAGTATATATGCGTGTTCTGACCAAAAATTTCAGAGAACTTCACAAGCAGATCGAGAGAAGAAAATACGGATCACACGTAACAAAATACACAGACAAACCACCTTCTTTTTCAAATACTTGAAAGAGTGGAGGAAAACCTCATCCGGGCTCTAAGATTGGATTAAATCTAGTTCAAAGAACCACAGAAAGAGAGAGGGCGGGGAAGGAGAAGAGGTATTAGAATAAAATAAAAAAGAAAAAGAAACAAAAGTCTCTGAATACTTTATCTGTGTTTGGTTACTTCGTAGAATAATTAGGTTTCTTACATATATATATTGACCAAAGACGTTGCCTGGAACCAACTACCCAATAGCCAATTCTGACCATTTCCATTTTGATTTTCTGTCCTTTTGTAAATAAAAAATAATTGGACAAAATACAGTCCTTTGACTTGCACTACAAGTCCCTGTTTATGTACATTATTTTTTTTATTTTCATTTTTCTACTTATTTTTAACCATACATTCTTTAATAAAATAATATTTTTCATCATATTAATAACTTTTTCTTTTTTTAACCACATATTCCTCATCACATCACTTCAAAAAAATGTATTCTCTCATTTTAATATGCAACAAACACACTCTAAATTCCGATTTTTTTATTTTTTATTTTTTCCTGAATCAGCAAAATGCAGCTTGGAGTCAGAAAAATAATATTGAAATAAACTTACTCGAAATAATTATTGATTTAATTCATTAAAAACCGTATCAATTTTGAATAATAAATTCACAACAAGGTTCACAGTAAAATCTCCTTTCATCTTTTCATCGATTCGATTATGTCATTTTGATCGATAAAATTATATTGTTTTGTATAAAGTTTTGGATCAACTTATGGAAGAAGAATCAATACGTAAATTCATGGACCACGAATTCAATGCATGTCCTGGAATACTATTCTCGTGATTTACAACACATTTTGCTTATATTTGGTCCGAATTAAAATCTGATTTTAGTCAAAGTCAAACGATGAATATTAACCATATCTTTCATAAGTCTCATATCTTTTCAACCACACATATCAAAAATTTCTATCACAATCTACTAAAAACTTAATTTTAATCCCTACCAACACCCTTTTTATGTTTAATAGTTACTCCATTCGTCCCATTTATATAGGTTCACATCCTTATTTTCTTGTCCCAGTTATGTAGTCTTATTTCTTTTTAAGAATGTTTTGTTTTGTTCATTTACTAGAGCCTGTTTGGTGGAGTTACTAATGCGATTAAAATTGAAAATATAGTCGTTATTGGGTCTCACCCGTCTAATAAAAGTCAACAATAACAACTAATTTTTCAATTTTAATCATATTTTAATTTCTACCAAACACACTCCTAATATACACTTATTTTTTTACTACAATTGACTCGTTATATATTAGCCTATTGGGTAAAGATAATGATGGATAGAATAATACTTAGAGGGTGTGTGGTAGAGATTAAAATCAGATTAAAATTGAAAATATAGTCGTTATGGTTGACTTTTATTAGACGGGTGGGGTCCAATAACGGTCATATTTTCAATTTTAATTGGATTTTAATCCGTACCAAACGGGGCCTTATTTTTAAGGGTATTTTTGTAAGTATCCCTATAATTATAACAATTTTATCAAAATTTACTAAAAATCTGATTTTATGGGTGTGTGGTAGAGATTAAAATCAGATTAAAATTGAAAATATAGTCGTTATGGTTGACTTTTATTAGACGGGTGGGGTCCAATAACGGTCATATTTTCAATTTTAATTGGATTTTAAGCCGTACCAAACAGGCTTTTAATAACCCTGCTATTAATATATTTAGGGGTCAAATTAAGCATGTCCATAGATTTGTAACATTTGTTGGTAGTTTTTGACCTTAGTAACTAATCTGACAGGTAGACAAGTTAATGAAATTTAAAATTTTATTCAAGCACCATAAGAAAATTGAAATTGTTTTTAGGGTTTATTATCAAGACACTTTTTTTTTTCTTTTTTTTACTTAAACGCAATGAAAATCAAGATTTTTTTTCTATTACAAATCTTAGTCGTAAAATATGTTCATTTTGAATATTAATCTAAAAAATGTTAAACATCAAATTGGCATATCTTATACGTAATCACGAGGAAATGATTGACGTTTTCTCATCACAAGTGAAATAGTTGATTTTACATAATAAAAAGCCTTTCATAATATTGAATAAAAGAAGAAAATATAGCCACAACACTACAAATTATAATCTCCATGACGAAAATAATGAATTATGTAAACCCCATTATTTATTTTCCAGACTTATTATTCTCTCATTTTATTTATGATTAATGGGCATTAAGTTGACATTTTTTATTTTTCATTGTTTAGGCTTAGAACCACTGTATATGTATTTGTTCATAGAGCAGCATCTTCTCAAGATAAAGCAATTAAAAAAAAAAAAAA
>CAIGRR010487564.1:0-14455 GCA_903798365.1 Fraxinus sp. 1973-6204 | reverse complement strand
TTTTATTATTTTGAGAGATTAAATACAATTTGCGAGTTTTTGTCCCCCATATTCTTGGTGGCTTAGACTTATAATCTTGAACTTATCAAAATGTGTCGCAGTCCTTTTGTGGTGTTATCACTTCACAATTCTTGTTTCGAATAATCAACGGGTCAGTTTTCTTACGCGTCGGGTTGATCTTTGCGGGACGTGATTTCTAGCTTTCATGGGTTGGTTCCATCTTGTTCATAGGTTTACATGATCAATTCTTGGTTGGGTTCACATCAAAATACTTCCCACTGAAGAAGATTACTAGGTTAAGGGATGAAATCACTATATTCTTTCATCTTGATTCAGAGTGTTACTACGAAGCATAGGGAAGATACAAAGGTCAGCTATGACATGTCCACAACATGGTCTGCAAAAATGGCTACAAGTCTAGTATTTCTACATTGGATTAAGTTCGACAAGCATGGCTAATATTGATTCTGCCTGTGTGGGTCAACTACAAAAATGATAGCAGGCCAAGAATATAAAATCATGAAGGATCTAGTTTATACTAGTACAATGTAGCCAATGGAAAGATCAAATGGAAAGAAAGTTGCTGGAATACACGAGGTTAACACACAGACATCAATCTCGGTATAGCTAGCAGCATTAACTTAAACAGTCGATGTGACAACAATTGAGTAATTGGAGATTTATATATGAAAGCACTACATCCAATTCAAGTAATTAATGTGTGGAGTGGGATTCAACTTCCAGAAATTATAGTTAACACATAGATTGTAGTAAATGATAATGTACCTTCCACGGATGAGGAGCAAGTAGATCAATCTGAATGGTCGACAAAAATAGTTTCAGATCATAAATCAGATAATCAACAAGTTAAGGCAACCACTTATCTAAGAAAAGAAAATTCACTGAATTTGAAACCATCAAGCTAAATGAGAAGTATAGTGCTATCTTGCAAAACAAATTACCTCCTAAACTAAAAAGATCCAGGGAGTTTCAAAACACCATATTCAATAGGAAATTATTCAACTTCTAGTTGTTATATAATTTTGAGCAAGAATGTCGTCTATGGAGGGTAAATCAAGGCCTAAGATTAGTCCGAAAGGCGTAATCGATGGAAAATAGGTGAATATTCCTATAATACCTATTTTTGATCCCAAAGGACTGATGAGGCTAGGTTAGCCGAAAGATGGTTGGGAAAAAAGCTCTCCACTTTTAGTTCTCCTATAGCTAGAACCTCCAGAACCACAAATTTTTTTGGTTAGAATGGGAATCCAACTTAACACCATTTAGAGTGAGATTTTAAGAAGAGTTGCTCTTGGGAGAGCACAGTACGATGAAAGTTGTAAGATGAATTCAGATGAGAGTTACTGTATATCGTCGATCTCTATGATAGAATCGGTCAAGAGGCTTGAGAGGCGGTCTATTGATCATTGCTTTGGTAAGCTATTGCCTCACCAACTAGCTAATTAGAAGTAACCACCTCCTCGGGCGGATTCTTCCTCTTGCTTGTCAGCTTATGGGGTATTAGTAGCTTTCCAACTGTTTTTCCACTCCCAGGGACAGGTTCTTGTCTTTTTCTTTTTACAGAAATTTAGATTTGAAAGAGCTAAAAGACACAACTATCTTCCTTCAACTAGTGGGCATATCAATCAAATGCCTTTGAGAAATGGTTGAGAATGAGCTCATTAGTATGGTTAAGTTTATATTCTAAAAGATTTCATTGTCATAGACATAGAAGAACCATGTGATGCAGCCCTACTAATCTTGAGTCAATTTATCCTATCAACAAGTCGGACTATCATGGACTTTGAAGCAAGGGGACTGACCTTAAGGGTGGATGATGAGCAAGAGAAGTTGAAAATCCATACCATTGTTGAGAAGCCATCCCATAAAGTGAATAACATAAAGGTTAAGGAGGAAGAAATGAAAGAGCATTTAAGTTACCAATATAAAAAGGGAGTTGGTGAAACAATTGGGAACCTTAATAATGGAAAAAGAGCTCTTCAAGCATGGAGAATAAAAAAGGGGGTTTGTAATTCTGAAGAATGTGATCAAAACTGTGCACGTGAAATCCATTTTGAACCACCATGATTAGTACATCAACAAAGTCTAGCTAAAGATTTTAAGTTAAGCACTTATTAGTAGGCAACCCAATTTTTGACCATTTTATTTATTATGCTTTATGATTTCGCATTAGTATGATAGGTTACATTAGTTTTAGTAATAGTTTTGTTTCAATAAAAGGCGTCATGTTTACATCAACCCTAGATGAAGGAAAAAAGTTTTATTTGAGTCAATAAAATAAAAGAATCATGTGACACATTTTTCAAGGCTATTGAAGCGTAAAATAATGGTCATCATATTCGCCACATTCAAACATATAAACTAATTTTTTTAATTCTTATATTTGTTTTCTTTAATTTTTCAAAGGTACAAGGATGTCAAATTGGAGCCATGCTTAATAAGTTGAAGAATGGACTAAGCTAATCCAACAAGCTTCCCTCCCACATTAGACATAAATTCGGATAGTACCTTATTTTCTAGTGTAAGTTGGGTAGTGATTTTGTTTGAGGACAAATAAAGGTTTAAATGTAGAGATGTTTAATAAGTGTATTTTATACACTTATATGAGCTTTAAAATATAAATATTTAGTAGTTCTTTTGATTAATTATAGCCGAGTTTTTTATATATTTTGTTTATTAGGTAAAACTAGATGATTGGACATGGAATTGAAGAAGGAAGAGAAAACCGGCTAAAAAGAGCGAAATTCAAAATTTGAGGTCTAAATTGCAACTTTTCAATAATTGATTTTGACCACTAAGCGATGATTGAAGATACTATGGGTTAAATTGGATACAATTAAAAGTTAAAAGACTGAAATTTTAAGAAAAAATAACTTAAAAGAATCAAGAATCGAATTTGAGAACCGATTTCCACAATTGTAAAATTACAACAAGTGCTTAGGCACCACTGTATCCCGTTTTATATAAAATTCTTTCCAAACACTAATTTTGACACAGTTTTCATCCAATTTTCAATGTCTATAGATAAATACAAAACTCCACATTATATTGAGAAGACTTTTGATACTCCTAAAATCCTCAATTAATATTATCGAAGAGAGGCCAAATCATTAAGAATTAAAGGGCAATTGCAAAATTTTAACCAATTGAAGATCAAACCTTGGTTTATTGGGAAACAACAAGAAGATATAGTAGAGATTCATCAAAAAATCATTGAAGGGATTCAAGATTTCAAGATCCAACTTCTTTCCTTCATCAATCTATAATTCGGGGTTTTTTCCAATTAATTATGATTTCTTGAAATTTTTTAATGCTAGGCTAGGGTTTCAATTACTAAAACATTGATGAACCTTTATTATGATGCTTTAATATAAATTCGATAATTTGACGCACAATATGTGTTTATTTTTGAATGATTGTTATAGAATTTAATGCATTTTTAATTGCTTGATTGCTAATTGGACTGATTGTGAATTTTATTGATTTCGATACAAACAATAGGATAAATAGCACTTTATAACAATGATTTTAAAGTCTGATGGGAGATAAAGATATACTACTATACTTTGCATGATTGCTATAGATGCTCTAACATTTTTAATTTATGTTTACATGTTCGTGTCTTTCATAGAAATATAGGAAGGTTACATGAGAAGATAAATTTAATTGACATCAAACTATTTTTTAATTGACTTGGAAACATTGATCAACAAGAATATGCACATATTGTCATGTTATTTAATTACATTATAACATATTAATAAGAGGGATTCGAAGTCTTAATAAGCATATCACCTAAATTTACAAATGCTTCATAAATTGCTCATTAGAATTGTTAGTTTAAATTAGAATAATTAGTATAAATCATTCAAACACACTTTGCTATTCGATTAAGATTAGGATTAATTGACACTAGATTGAGTACATAGTCCTCGTATGAACGATACTTTATTAATCACTCTATTACTTGTTCATGATATCATATACTTGTGGGAATTCAAATGATCATGTGCCTCTTTATTCGTTACAACTTCACAATTGAAATTGAAATTAAGGAGTCACAGTAGTTACATTATTTGTTTCAACTATCAGTTGATTTACACATGATGTTGAAAGAAAAACAGAATAAATGATTTAGTTTATCACCGAATTTTAACTAAAGATGAAGAAAAGTCGACGATCTTACACCAAGATTCTCATTTTTCCAAACCACAATCTTGAAACCCTAGTTTATTAAATTTTCTCCTTCCTTTCTTTTATTTAGATCTTAAATTGTATACGCTTTTCTCTCTAAATTGCGCCCCTGAATGAAAAGAAAGAATAAAACTATTTATAGTAGTGCTCTTGGGTCTAAAATCGAGCCCCAAATTATAACCAATGTAGAGGTTGAGTCGAAGTAGAGAAAGGAAAATATGGGATAGTCAAAACCATGCGATAGCATAGTTGGACAAGACCCGATCACATGGTTAGGTATTTTGGATTACAGGTTCTTTTGCATTGTCCACTTTCTACTCTTTGGCGTTTTGATGCCTGGATCCAATTTCTTGTTCATTCTAAGTCATCAAATATTGCATGTTGGACTCTTCAACTTTCAAATCTGACACTTAGATCCTCAAATAAAGCATGCATAATTAAATATCTACAATATAAAAGCACTTAAAGATGTAAAATCAAAATTTTCAAACGACTATTACTTTCTAGAAATTCGTTTAGACTTTATTTCTATGCTATATAAATAGGACCTAGATTTCAATTGTAGTTTGATTATTGTTATTGTTGAAATTGAAATTTGTAGTTTGAAGATATTCGAAGATTACAACGATGGTAGAGTTTGATTTAAATAAGATTTCTTTAGTGTTTTATTAGATAGGATTTTATCAGCTTAAACTAATGGTTGTTATTTACTAGAATTTTTATTAGACTTCTGTGATTTGCTTTATAGATAGAATTATGAGGCTAGCGTGGAGGAACAAGTACTTGCATACTTGGAACATTTGGATGGTCAGCGTTAAAAGAAAATGGCATAACTTATGCATACGGTGTCCGTTTGGGACCCATAACCACCTTTTACAGAGGTGGTGAGGAACGGAACACCTTTTGCCCCTCTACGTCATGGCTCTACAAGTGTTGGAGAAGAAGGATATGAATCAGGCGAGAGGTCGACAAGGAGACCTTGTCAGATGCACGTGACGATCCTGTACAGTCGCCCTTGTCCAACAACAGGATACGTTTCAGCGTTGGGAATCTGGAATGAAGGTTGATTTCCCTGAATTTCACGGTGGGATAGAGGTGGACAAGTTTCTCGATTGGCTAACAGCAGTGGAGGAGATCTTGGACTACAAAGAGGTGCCTCACAATAAGAGAGTACCCATGGTGGCTATGCGTTTGCGTGGTCGTGTGGCTGCTTGGTGGCAGCAACTTAAACAGAACCGGACTCGTCAAGGCAAGGTGAAAATTCAGTCATGGGAAAAGATAAAGAAATAGCTGAAGGCGGCGTTCCTTCCTTTTAATTATACCAGAACATTGTATCAGTGGTTACAGAATTTAAGATAAGGCAACCGTTCTGTAGATGCTTACTCCACAGAGTTTTACTAATTGATAGCGCGTAATGATGTGGGAGAGTAAGAGGATCAGTTGGTGGCGCGCTACATTTGCGGGCTACGGTGGAATTTGCAGGATGTTCTTAATATGTTCTCTCCAGTGTCTATTTTCGAGGCTCATCAACGTGNCGCGCTACATTTGCGGGCTACGGTGGAATTTGCAGGATGTTCTTAATATGTTCTCTCCAGTGTCTATTTTCGAGGCTCATCAACGTGCACTTCCGGCTGAAAATCAGCAAACACGTCGTTCTGTAGTAAGCAGTTCTGGTGGTCCATCTGGAGGTGGGGTCGACCATTCGCCCTAAATCCCACATCGGTCCATCCCAATCTTTCACATCTGGGGATCGGGGCGTTGATCGGAACACTCGGTCGGCGGCTTCTCCAACCGCTAGTCCGGGTGGCTGGGCTCCTTCTAGTGGGTGAGGGCATGGTAGTCAGTGTTTTAGTTGTGGTGGTTTTGGTCATTTGAGGAGGGACTGTCCATCAGATCGATAGTCATGTCCAGGCTTGTTGATCGGAAAAGTAACACAAGCCTAAGTGGAAGATCCCATTTATGTGGTAAATGAGGAAGAAGAGGCCGAATTAGTGCATACGGGTGACACGGGACCTCTTCTGGTGGTGCGACGAGCGTACCTTACGCCTAAGGGGTCGTCTGAAGATTTACAGTGGAACAACATCTTTCTGTCCATGTGCACCATTGGGGGTAAGGTGTGTAAGTTCATCATTGATTCAAGCAGTTTTGAAAACGTGATATCAGAAGCAGCTATACATAAGCTGAAGTTAGGCTCCGAGCCCCACCCTGCTCCTTATAGCCTAGAATGGTTGAGACGAGGTAATGAAATTTGTGTTACTAGACGTGTCTTGGTACCTTTCTCTATTGGCAGTGTGTATCGTGATAGTGTTTGCTGTGATGTTGTGACTATGGACGCGTGTCATCTGTTGTTGGGTCGCCCATGGCAATTTGATAAGGATGTGTGTCATGAAGGGGGTCGAAACGTGTATACTTTAACCTTTTCGGGTAAGAAGATTGTATTACTACCCTCCAAGGATGCTCAGTGTACCTCTTCAGCAGGGGATAGTAGCAACCTACTTTCCCGATCGCTGTTTGTGTGTGAGATATTGGCAGAAGGAATCGTATTGTTGTTAGTGAGAACTGAGGCGATGGGAGTATCGACAGTTCCTATGGCAACCGAGGAGACGGGTCTTCACCCTAAAGCTGCTGCCTTGGTGTCTAAATTTCATGATGTATTTCTAGAGGACCTTCCACAGGGTCTTCCTCCTTTACGGGATATGCAGTACAAGATTGATTTAGTACCTAATGCATCACTGACTAACCGTCCGCATTATTGAATGAGCCCGATGGAATATGAAGAGTTGAGGAGGCGGTAGAGGAGTTGGTGCAGAAGGGTTATATCAAAGAGAGCCTAGTCCGTGTGTAGTCCCCGCGCTTCTAGTACCAAAGAAGGATGGAAGTTATCAGATGTGTATTGATAGTAGAGCCATCAACAAAATAACAGTCTGTTATCACTTTCCAATACCGAGATTAGATGATTTACTTGACCAGTTGGCAGGAGCAACAGTGTTTACTAAACTAGACTTGAAAAGTGGTTACCAAGAAATTAGAATCCGTCTTGGGGATGAGTGGAAGACATCGTTTAAGACGCGGGAGCGATTGTTTAAGTGGCTGATTATGCCCTTCGGATTATCCAATGCACCGAGCACGTTCATGAGGATGATGAACCAAGCCCTTCGACCGTTTATTGATAAGTGTGTGGTTGTATACTTCGANGAGTGGAAGACAGCGTTTAAGACGCGAGAGGGATTGTTTAAGTGGTTGGTTATGCCCTTTCGGATTAACCAATGCACCGAGAACGTTCATGAGGGTCATGAACCAAGCCCTTCGACCGTTTATTGGTATGTGTGTGGTTGTATACTTCGACGATATCTTGGTGTATAGTGGGTCAGAGGAGTCTCATGGTGTGCATTTATGGAAAGTCCTTGCTATTTTGTGCAGAGAACAGTTCTTTGCAGCTCGTAATAAGTGTGTATTTTATACTGATAGTGTGCTGTTCTTGGGGTATGTAGTGTCATTCGGTGGGGTGACGGTGGACTCAGCTAAGATTGGTACGATTCGACAGTGGTCACAACCACAATCCATTTCTGATGTGCGAAGTTTCCATGCTTTGGCGTCATTTTATCGATGATTTATTCAGCACTTTAGCTCCATCATGTCTCCTATTACTGATTACATGAAGAAGAGTAAGTTTCAGTGGACACCCAAGGCTGAGAAGGCGTTTGTGGTTATTAAGGAGCCATTAACTTCAGCCCCGATACTTGCATTGCCTAATTTCACAAAGCCTTTCGCCTTACATTGTGATGCCTCTAAAGTGGGAATCAGAGTTGTTCTCAGCCAGGAGGAAAGACAAGTAGCTTATTTTAGTCAGAAGTTGGCAGGGGATCGTGTGAGATATAGCACTTATGATGTAGAACTTTATGTCATTGTTCAGGCCATACACCATTGGCGGTACTACCTATTTCAACGGGAGTTTATCTTATACAGTGATCATGAGGCCCTCAAGCATTTGTCTAGCCAGGATTCTGTGTCTTCCCGTCATGCATCGTGGATTGCCTTTTTGCAGCAGTTCAACTTTATCATCAAACATCGGGCTGGTTCTTCTAATCGTGTGGTAGACACGCTCAGTCGGCGGCATGGGTTATTAGCACGTCCACATGTGGTAGTCATGGGGTTTGAAACCTTTGCCTTCCTTTATGCTGATGATTCTTATTTTGGCNAACATCAGGCTGGTTCTTCTAATCGTGTGGCAAACGCGCTCAGTCAGCGACATGGGTTATTAGCACGTCTACAGGTGGCAATCACGGGGTTTGCAACCTTTGCCTTTCTTTATGCTGATGATTCTTATTTTGGCCCCATTTTCACAGTTTACTGCAGGGACCTCATCCTCCATTTTTGTTAGATTACGGTTATGTGTTTCGAGGTGTTCAGTTGTGTATTCCAGATTGCAGTCTTCGTCCGAAATTGATTGAGGAGTTTCACGGTGAAGGTCATGTTGGGCGGGATCGCACTTTAGCTCTCATTAGTGCTTCATTTTTCTTGCCTACTTTACGCCGTGAAGTGGAGAAGTTTGTCTCGCGGTGCAAGGTGTGTCATGTAGCTAAAGGGAAAGCCACGAACGCTGGTCTTTATCAACCTTTACCAGTACCTTCAGCTCCGTGGACTGATATTAGCATGGATTTTGTCTTGGGTTTACCACGCACACAGCATGGTAACGACTCCATTTTTGTGGTCATGGATCGATTTTCGAAAATGGCGCACTTCATACCTTGTAAGCGTACCACTGACGCTGTCAAGGTTTCCCAGCTTTTTTCAGAGAAACTTATCGTCTTCATGGTTTACCTACTTCTATTATGTTTGACAGAGACACATGTTCATTGGTCACTTTTGGTGGAGCTTATGGAAGTCAGTTAATATGTCACTCGATTTCAGTAGTGCTTACCATCCTCAAATAGATGGGCAAACTGAGGTAGTGAATTGATCTTTCGGTAGTTTGTTGCGGTGCTTAGTTGTGGATAATCTTCGCTCATAGGATCAGATGCTCAGCCAGGTAGAGTTTGCTTATAATCATGCTTGAAATAGGAGCACTGGTTTCAGTCCATTTCAAGTGGTGTATAGTATTCTGCCTCGCAGTCCTATTGATTTATTGGCTCTGCCTTCTAAGATTCAGTTGCACGGGGCGGCAGTTGACTTTCTTCGTAGTTTGCAGCAGGTTCATAAGGAGACACGAGCTAAGCTATTGGAGTCCAATCGTAAGTATAAGGAGGAAGCTGATCGGCATCGACGTTCTGTTGAGTTTAACGTTGGGGATTATGTTTGGGCGGTGCTGACTAAGGATCGGGTGCCTTCTCATGAATATTCAAAGTTATCACCTCGTACTATTTGTCCAGTGGAAATTATTGAGAATATTAATCCCAACGCCTGTCGCCTTCGACTTCCTTCTCATATCCTGACTTCTAATGTGTTTAATGTGAAACATCTTTTGCCATACCATGGAGATAATATGGAAGACGGTCCTACCAGTTCTGATTCGAGGGCGAATCCCATTGATCCCGAGGAGAATGATGAGGCTAGCGTGGAGGAACAAGCACTTGCATACTTGGAACGTTTGGATGGTCGGCGTTCAAAGAAAATGACATAACTTTTGCATACGATGTCCGTTTTGGACCCATAACCACATTTCGAAAAGCTCGCGATGATTCCCATTGAACTCATGGATTTACCATGATGTATGATGGATTTTGGGCATTATAATTCGTTTAATAAGTCAAAACGACACTTAATATTTCTTAGTTCATTATTTTCAGTATTTAATTATTTTGCTTTGTAGTCCAGCCCATTAAGGGACTGCTGGCCCATTAGGTTTTCTGTTATTTCAATATTTAAGACTCTAAAATATCTTGTAGGGTTTTGGTTGTTCACGAAATAAGAAAAAAAATGTTTTTATTTTCTTAATGTATAATCCGATTGTTTGTGTGTTGTAGACACGATCTACATCATAGAACATATAATATTTATTTGATTTCAGATGATTATAGTTTTATTCAAATTATAGATCTTCTTCCTCAAATATTCCTCTCATCTTGCAATTTCTCCTTTCCGATTCTCTCTAATTCTCTATCTTTGCTGCATCTTACGTCAGAACCTACTCTTTCCTCTTATCAAATTCTTCACGATACATTAAAAAATTTGCAAAGTTCTTTAATAGACTATTTACAACAGGGCGATGATGAATCTACCGGGGGTGTGGTAGTGGCATTGATGCTTTTTTGTGGTGGTGGTGGTGGTGGTGATGGTGGTTTTGGAAAATGTCGCAGTGCTCTTATCGATTCAATGGAGCCTAATTGGTAGAAAATAACAGCGGATGGGCAACCCAATAACATAAAATTAGTGAATAATTCTGCAAACAAATGATCAATTTGAAGCTGAAAAGGGCAAGTAATTGAACCTCATATGGATCGAGCACGTAGAGCGGGCGCGTTTCTCTTTGCACAGAATATCTCAGAATATGTTTGGTCGAAGGAAACTCCTATCTTTCCTCCTAGTTATTGGCGCTGTAGTGTAAGTTTTGATTGTCGTTATTATCGAATCCAATATGTATATATTCTACGAGATTTCCATTTTAGAGTTTTGATTGGATTGATCAGCAAGCGTAGTAAGTTTTGATTGTCTTTATTTTCTTTTGTAACCTTCATTTTGTTGTGTCCATATTCTATATCGATTTTAATTGGAAAAATTATGAATTTTAATGCTCGGTGGTGGTTTAGACGTGAGGTTGTGGTGTTGGGTGTTGCGAGGTTGTGGTGTGGGCGCGCGTGCGGCGGTGGGTGTCGGTCGTGCCGGTGAGATGGGGTTGGAGGTGACACTGATTATTTTGTGCGTGGTTATTGGTGACTGTGATTATTAGTGGTCATGATTATTTTGTACGTCCGTGCGGCGGTGGGTGTCGGGCGTGCCAGCGATATGTGGTTGGAGGTGACTTGGATTATTTTGTGCGTGTAATCGAGTGTGGCCAATTAAAATTGTGACTATGACCCATTGTAATCAAGTTGTGACCAATAAAAGTTTTGATTTTTTCAATTTGTGACGGAGAAATAACTTGTGAACTATAAAAAATTTTAATGTGGTTAAAAAGGAAGAAAAAGTTATTGATGTGACATATTGTTAAATTGTGACCTTAAAATTCGATAATTTGTGACCAATAAAAAAATTTTGTGACTTGTGACCGAAAAATAATACGCGACCTATTATTTTAATAAGTTTTGACTTATAAAATATGTGATTTGTGACCAAAAATAATGTGTGGCCAATTAATTTGAGAATGTTACCAATAAAATAAATGAGTTGTAACCAACAAAATTTTCAATTTGTCATCAATGCATAATATGTGACCTAAAAATTGTTATTGTGACTCACATTTTATTAAATTGTAATCGAGTGTGACCAATAAAAATGTTGATTTTGTGATCCATGAATAAGTCATGACTTAACAAATTTTCTATTTGTGACGAAGAAATGTCTATAAAATTCTTGATTTGTGACCAATAATTTGATAAACTGTGATAGATTTGCAATGAATGGATGAATTGCTAATTAAAGTCATCACTGGTTTGAGTTCACAAGTCACAGTCATTTTGTATAGGTCACAAATGAATATAGACGGGTCATGGATCTGTGTGACCAATTAATTTGAATTTTCAGTAGCCGTCCGAAAGAAATGTAATGGATGCTAGAACATGTTGATCAATTTCATTCTCAAATGGAAATTAACTTGTCTAAATACTGGATAAGCTATACAGTATTTGATTTTTGCTACCGACATAACTATGTATTTCTATATCAATTTCTCATTCTCATTACCCACAACTACAACCGAATGTGCCTGCATTTACATTCACCTCAACGGTCACTTGATTTTTTATATTTTCTGCCATTGATTCCGCTTACTATTTTTGGTCTGTTTTTATCTCGACCTAAACATTAGTTCAATTTTTGGAGTAAATGGAGCAAGATCAATGTGTCTCGAACTAGGCATATAAGATCCTAAAAATAAAGATAGAAAACAATGTAATATTGTTCTAATATGAAAGAAAAAAATAATAAAGCAATAAAAAACTCAAATTAAATTAAAAAAAAAACTAATTAAATATAATAGTCATCGGGAACGGCGCAAAAAACTTGATCGTTTGACTTTCCGCAAGTGTATGGTATCGCAAAAAAGTAATAAAGTGATTAATAAAGTATCGCTCATATAAGGACTATGTACTCAACCTAGTGTCAATTAATCCTTACATTAATCGAATACAAAGTGTGTTTGAATGATTTATACTAATTATTCTAAATTAAGTTAATTATTCTAATGAGCAATTTATGAAGCGTTTGTAAATTAAGGTGATATGGTTACTAAGACATCGAATCCCGTTTACTAATAAGTTTTCATATAATTAAATAATATGTTAATATGTGCACATTCTTATTGATCATTATTCCTAATTTAATTAAAAATATCTCTCAGTTTCAAATTAAATCTATCCTTTCATCTCACCATTTTGTATCTCTATGAAATATTTGAATATGAGAACATGTATTAAAATTATTAGATCATCTATAGAAATCATGTGAAGCATAACAGTATAACTCTATCCTCTATTGGACTTCACAATAGTTGTTATAAAGTGTTATCTATCATGCAGATGTTCGACCTTGAGGTCGGTTAAGTTCGGGGTGTTGTGGAAGAAGAGTAGGTCTTAACTTGAGGTCGGTTCGATCGTTAGCTACCGAGGTTAGTTGTTGAAGTCAGTTCGGCTCTCGTCTTCCTTGCACGAGAAGTTTGTGTAGTTTATCGAGATTGAGGGAAGCATAATGATTGAGAATCACTGATGAAATATATGGATATCCAATCAGCTGAGTGCATATGTGAAGTTCTGACGTCAACGCCCACATAACCCACAAATCAAGTGATTAAACTCTCTTTCCTAAGTAATTCATTAATTACTGGAGACCACTTACAGGATTAGTCCATGATGGTCTGACATTCTGAGCTCGTTAGCCAATTCGATTAGGGTAACAAATGTACTTCTTCAACTCGGAATGACAGGTGATGAGACATGAAGGGCACGGTACATGCACATTCCTTACTATAAATATGGAATTAAAGTCAAGAGATGAGGATGACAGTTTTTTCTCTGGAGGCCTTACAATCTCTTATTGTATCATTTGATCATATTTCAAATATCTCATATATTAGAGAAACAATTATCTGAATTGTAGTCGTGTCAAGAACTATTACACTTGCTTGTCATGACTGAAACTTCATTTTCCATTGAGTTGGCTTGAAACCCTTTGAACAAATTTCAACGTCAACATATAATATTGTTTCTTTCGAAATCAATAAAATGCATAATTAATGCAATTAGTGATCAAGTAATTTAAAATACATTAAATTATATAACAATCATCCAAGAATAAATACATATTGAACGTCAAATTATCAAATTTATATTAAAACATCATAATAAGGAATCATCATTGTCTTAGTCATTGAAACCTATTCTAATATTACCAAATCACAAGAAATCATAATTAATTGGAAGAACAAAACTCGGATTATAGATTCATGACGGAAAAGAAGATGAATCTTGAAATGGTTTTTGATAAATCTCCACTTTATCTTTTTGTGGTTCCCATAAACAAGGTTTGATCTTTAATTGATTGAAATCTTGCAATTGTCCTTTAATTTTTAATGATTTGGCCTCTCTTTGATGATTTTAGGAGTATTAGAAGTCTTCTCAATGTGTTCCGAAACATCTTTATTCCATCTTTAAATAGATTTTTACAAATTACATAAGAATCTTATCAAATACAGTGAAATTTCAAAAGATTTGGTTATACGGGGAGTGTTTTCAATTGAAATTGTGATGAATTTTAAAAATCTTTCTAAATTTAGATGTCTTCAATTGAGATTTTTAATGAATTTTAATGAAAATTCATTAAAATTTACGTATCCACAAGTGAAATTTTAATGAAATCCTTCAAAATTAGGTATCCTTGTTAACTAGTAGATTTGTAAAGATTTTATTGTGGATGGATTTTAAAAGATTTTGATGGATTTCAAACTTAAAAATACATATAACCAAATATTTTGAAATTTCACCATATTTATGAAATTCTTATGAAATTTGTGAAAATTTATTCAAATTCACGGAATTCATTAAGGAGGGTGTCCTTAATTAAGATTGTAAGAGCATCTCCAAGAGGCTCT
>CAIGRR010487388.1:0-19548 GCA_903798365.1 Fraxinus sp. 1973-6204 | reverse complement strand
ATGATTTCAAATTGTCAATTTAATCTTTACACTAAAATGGAATAATAAAGAGGATTCGACATCTTAGCAATGCATCTCACACATTTGAAAAACACATTTATTTGCTTTCGTTAGTTTAATAGATAATTTAGGGATTAATATAAAAATATCACAAAAATGTGTTTGCTATTCGATTAAAGTTGAAATAATTTTAACTCGATTAAATACGTAGTCCTCGTGGGTTCGATATTTTATTCATCACTTTATTACTTGTTCACGATATCGTTCAGTTACGAGAAATCAAACGGTCATCAACAAAGACCCAATGATCAAAATATATAAGTCAAAGAAGAAGCTAATCACATTGGGAGATGAGGCTACGTAGTTATTATCCACGACTGTCACGTCAGCCAGAACTCCATAAATAAACAACTCTTGTAATTCATTAAGAATAATGAAACTCCTTACACTTGAAGCTACACTCGATTCTCTCTTGCTCATTTCATATTTATATTTCCTTAAGTTTATATTACTTCTACTTTGGTTGAGTTGCTTATAATTGTTTGTTTATACACAATCATCTTTGATCATATTGTCGTTGCTCGAACATTTTTTGTCTCGCATTATAGAGTATCTTCCACGTCTATATATGCCATCCTTTTCCTTCCAAATCTCTGGTCAAAACGTGTTGGGATTTGCTTGTGTGGACACGAGTGTGTCGAACATCTGTTGTCCACGTGACCATTACGAAAAATAAGGTCAACGGATTAGTGCCGTCTGTGGGAAAACCGCGCATTCAAACCACGAAAATCCTATGGAAAAAGCTGGGAGAAAGATACATTCCTTGGGAAATTTCTTGCCTTTGAAGAAAATGAGGTGTTCTTGAAGAAAGAACCACTAGAGATTCCAAGAGATTGTTTTCTGTAATCCAGTTTATTCCTTGAAGAAAGAAATATCATTAAATGTCAAAGAGCCAAGTTATTAGAGAAAACATTCTGCGAGTTCTGACAATGAAGAGTCAGCGCCTCAAAGAGCTAGGGAGCACCCTGAAGCAGGGAACTCTCGTATGCTGTTCCAGCAACTCGCCATCGATTTCACCAACACAGGCGAGGTGGATCGAGAGGTAGATCTTGAATAGTTGCTAACTCACCAGGGAGGTGGCCACCATGGCCGCAAACATGAGAGATATAACCCAACAAAATATTGTCATGCATGAACTGTTAAGGACTATGCAGAGCCGAGAGGATATCCAATCCCCCTGTACGCAGCTCAAGGAAATGCTTTCTCACAACTCCCTCCCCCTCCCCCTCCCCCGAGAAGAAAACTAATACCAGGCAAAGAGGAGGTACAAAGCTAAATGGCTGATTACCAACACTATACAAAGGAGGAAGCTCCTTAGGATTGATAAATCCTCCAACTATGCCACGACCTAACCCAATGAGGTCCCATCTAGCTTTCCTTCAAATTATAAACCGGCGGATATGCCTCAAAGATAGGTAGCAAGGACCACCTCTGTTCGTAAGGCAAAATGAACCTATCCGGCAACCTGCCCGGAATCTCCCACCTAAGAATAGGTGTCAGAGAAGAGCGAAACATGCCAAAAATCATGTAGGGTCATTCCAACCACTTCGAGAACTGTGAGTCATGGAAGATAAGGACTCTGATGAACCTCAAAGGTCTTATGACCTCGACGACAATAATGACAATTTGTCATTCACCCAGGGGATTGGGGATGCTTATGTCCCAAGCCATTTCGTGCTTCCAAAGATTCCTAACTATGATGGAAGATGTTATCCTCCTAGGCACCTCAACAGCTTTAAAACTCACATTAAGCTTAAGGGTTTCCATCCCTTCTGTAAAGTGTAGAGCTTTCCACATAACCTTGAGTGGGGCAACTGAAATATGGTACACTAGGCGTCCAAACGGAAGTATCAAAAGTTGGCCAGATTTCAAGAAAGCTTTCCTTGAGCCCTTCGCAACGAGCAATGAAGGTGAAGGGCCTATACAGCTCCTCTAGAATATGAGGCAAAAGCAGGCTGAGCCATTGAAGAGAGTTTTTTGTCTCGTTTCACTGAATAAATGACCTATTGTGTGCAAGTTACCAAATAGGGAGGCCCTATCAGCTCTAAGAGAAGGGCTGGATATGAATTCTCTCTTTCGGAGGGATATACAAAACAAAGATCCAACCAGTTTTGGCTCCCTACTAGAGATGATAAGGCACACATTATCATTGAGAAATTGAATGATTATTGCAATAGGGCCAATAGGGGACTCCCACCTCACCAAAAGCAACGAGAAAGAGGTCACACCTCCCACTTGATGGAACAACATGTCAAACAGTCAACCACCCTTAACCCAGGGCAATAATTAGCTACTGCAACACTGAATGCAGTACCGACCTTGGCTTACAAGGAAGTCAACCCCACTGTTGAGGCATACTAAGAAAGGTCTAGCCAACAGTTTCCCAAAGAATAAGAGGTAGAGGGCGAAGTTCTGAACCTAGAATTAGGGATGAGACACCTCTCTACTGCACCTGTCATCACTCCTACAGCTATAATATAGATGAGTGTGGGGACATTGCCTTACATCTACAACCAATTAATCAAGAAAGAAACAGGCACCCACAAGGCAATGTACCTCCAAGACAAGATTGACCACCCGGAGGGTAGAAGACAGGCATCCAGTTCGGAATGACGCTCCCCGAAGACGAGAAAATGACGAGTAAAGGCCTAGGGAAGGCCAAAGGCAAAGGAAGAACCCTCCAGCTAACGCTGGCCACGAGCCTATTCGAGAGATTGACACAATTTTTGGAGTTCCATATGTTGAAGGGGAGACTCGAAATGCGCAGAGGAATTATGCAAGGAAGTTAGGGATCCTTCAATGATGAGCTTCATAGTCAATAACAGCTGACCCTTAGCTGGGAGAAAGGTCCAACCCATAACTTTTACATAAGACAATGCAGTTGGCTTGCATTATCCACATTGCAACGCCGTAGTAGTAAGGGCCGTTGTGGCACGAAATGATCTCAGAGAATGGTGCTGGATAATGAAAATTTGGTCAACAGCATATTTGGAGTGACATTTGACAAGATGGAAGTGAACCATAAGTTCACTCCTATGAGCTCCCTTTTGTATGGCTTCACTGGTAATAGCATTATCCCAAGAGGAAAAATTACTCTAGCAATGGAGATGGGGATGGTCCCATTTATTGCTCAACATTTTATGGAGTTCTTGGTAGTAGACAATTGTTCTACCTACCTTGGGTTGTTGGGAAGACCTGCATTTAAAGAACTATGGATTGTTACGTCTATTCACCACTTGTGTATGAAGTTCCCAACGAACAATAGTATCATCGCAGTCAGAGACGATCAAATGAGTGCAAGGGAATGGTATTTAATCTCTCTCAGGAAGCCCGAACTAAAAGACGTCAATGTAGTTTTGATGGAAATTGACATGAACGACAAAACCCTGAACAATGAGATGACGTTGAAATGACATACGTCTTTGAAGAAGTGAATGTCTTTGAAGTGCAATCAGCCCCTGAAGAAGGGAGAGCTGTTGAAGTGGCTAAACTTCATGAATTGGATCCCCGCATCATCAATTGCGAACCTCAAACAATCTCAATGAAAGAACTGTAGAGCTTCACACTGAATTCCCGGGACCCCTTCCTTGCAGGTTAGAAAAGAGCTGTCAGCGAAGGCTAAGGAAAAGCTTTAGCATTTCTTACCTGAAAAGTTGAATATCTTTGCATGGAAACACAAGGACATGGTTGGCATTGACCCAAAGATTAGTTGTCAGCATTTGAAGATTGATTCTAAAACTATCCGTCATAAGCAAAAAATGAGGGCTCTCAACCCAGAAAGGTATAGGGTCTTGAAGGGTGAGGTGAAGAAGTTGATTGGCAATCGCTTTATTCGAGAATCAACTTATATGAGGTGGGTGTCAAACCCTGTCCTTGTTAAGAAACACAATTGCAAGTGAAGGGTATGTGTAGATTTTTCCAATCTTAATCAAGTTTGCCTCAAAGACAGTTTTCCACTTCCACGAATAAATCAACTCGTTGATTCTACTGCAGGGCACAAGCTATTGAGTTTCATGGACGCTTACTCAGGCTATAATCAGATCTCAATGCATTCAGCGGATGAAGAGCATACGTCCTTCATAACGGACAGAGGTCTCTATTGCTATAAGGTGATGCTCTATTAGCAGAAAATACCAGGGCCACTTATCATATACTTGTTAACAAGATATTCACGGACCTTATTGGAAAGACAATGGAGGTATACGTGGATGATATGTTGGTGAAAATCGTGAAAGTAAAGGATCACGTTAAGCATCTCGACGAAGCCTTTCGAATACTGCGAAAGTATAGGATGAGACTTACCCCCTCAAATGCGTCTTCGGAGTTACATCAGGGAAATTTTTAGACTACACAGTCAATCAAAAAGTCAAAGCTCTGATTAAAATGAGGTCGCCTCGAAAGCCTAAAAAGGTATAGAGACTCACTAGATGCATAACAGCCTTGAGCCGCATTATCTCAAAGGCAACAGATAAATGCCTCCCTTTTTCAGGGTTCTAAAATGAGGTAATAAATACCAGTGGAGAAAGGACTGCGAAGTAGCCTTGCAAGAGCTAAAGAAGCACTTGGGACAGGCTCTCTTCTTCTCCAAGCCCAAAGCTGAAGAACCCTTTCAATTGTGCTTGGCAGTAACTACCGACGCTATCAACCCGATGCTTATAAGGGAAAAAGATGGTCACCAACTGCATGTATATTATGTGAGTAAAGCAATTATCACATAGACCCGCTATCCAGACATGGAGAAGCTAGCCCTCTCTCTAGTGACTGCTTCCCGAAAGTTGAGGTCATACTTTCAGGCACATACCATACAAGTGATAACCAACTTCCTACTCAAGTAAGTGCTGCAAAAGCCTAACGCTTCAAAAGAATGATGAAATAAGTTGAGGAACTCAGCGATTTCGACGTATTTAAGACAAGGGTTGTTGTTATAGGGCAAACCTTTGGCGGATTTTGAGGCAAAGTTCACCCATATTCCAGAAATAGAAAAGGAGATAGAACATGTCGAACCTCCCACATGGAGCATATTTGTTGATAGCTCTTCAAGAAACACTGGAGCTGGGGACAGGAGTGGTTTTGGTCAGCCTAGAGGGACATAAGCTCAATTGTGTTGTGGGGTTCAGTTTCAAGGCTATCAACAATACGGTAGAGTACGAGGCCTTTCTAGCTGGCCTCGGATTGGCCAGGGAAATGCAAGTGAAGAGACTAATTATCAATAGTGATTTCAAGTTGGTAGTGAGCCAAGTTAATGGCAATTTCTCAGCAAGGGATAAGAGCATAGCTGCATATCTAAAGTAGGTCATGAAATTCGTTCCATCTCTTAAAGCTCTCACTGTCGACTCACCATGGTGGCTAACGTGTCCACCGAGTCACTGGTCTCAACGAAGGTCTTCCACCTATCCGTCCGTACTTCTGAAATGTAACATTTGCAGTCTGAATCTCTAGAGGAAGCATGGCCAGAGCCTCCGGAGCCAGCTCGTCGCTTCTCTTGGACAAGGAGAGCTTGGTCCTAAGAGTTGCATCCGAGGCAGTCGTCAAGTCGCTTGAGGTCCTCACCCTCTTCGACGATTCTTGCCTTAGAGGCTTCAAACGGTTGGCATATTCGTCCCCCCTGTCCGCAGCAATGCAGGTTGCCATCAACTTTTTCCCTGCTGGGACTTCGGAGCGAGATGGTGGGCTAACCATTGACCCACCATTTTCGGTAAAGGAGAATGTGTAATTTTTCTTGAGGACCTCTCCAGTTTATTTTTCCCCTTATCCTTCATAGGAAGCCGCCATTCTCCTTCGCGACCAACAGCCTCTTTCTGATCTTTTCCACATGGTCCCTCACCTATTTTACTATAAGGAATGAGGGCTTGAACCCTTTCCGGCTGGTAGTAGATGTGACAGCAAGAATGGAGGCCATGTCAGGGGTGGATGTCTCCTCTTCTCAAATTTTTCTACGAAAGCAATAAAGAGTCAGCACAAATGAACGGACAACAGTAAGGATAATCCACATTGAAGAAAGTTACTATCCATGTCATCAAGCATAACTCATTGAAGAATCGCTTGGAGTTGATCAAATGGTTGAACTCTCTTGAAGATAGAGGCGAAGGAAAATGTCCTTACTAACACCTAACTCAGCTTGGGTTAGTTTAAAGCGATCAATCTACTCTGCGAAAAAAGGAAACAATTTGAATCAGACTAACTATAAGTAAAAGGCAACAAAAGGTATGACACTCATGAGCTTCTGAGTTGGTGGTTGGAACTGTCACGTGAGAAACCATGTCTTCCTCACAGGTTTGTCACTGCCTCATCACCTAGATACACGTTGCCTTACATCCTTTGATAGAAGAAAGAAGACCTATGATGAATGGGCAGTGAGCCCCCACGGACATAAGGAATGCCAACCCTTAGAGTCCCTTTACCCAATACCCTAGATTGGAAGACATAGGGAGGCATGTCTTTCCCCAAGGAAGTCTCCTTCCACATAAGTGCATAAGCATTAGGGACAAGCTAGGTAGACACCAGCTCGTAGGACTCTAAAGAAAGGATGAAGGGGCAGACGAAGTCCCCACTTTCGAAGAAACTCGCTAATAGCGATACACCCCTGTCTAGGAAAACAGGCTCGTTCATCAGGATATGGGGCTAGAAGTTCAATATTATAGGGAATGCAATAATTATCCCTTATATCTATAAGGTCAAATGCAGTTACATTTGAAGGTATTTTGGCTGCCCACAACCCGCATCATAGCCTACCCGACCCCCCTTGTAGGCAAAACATTGACAAGCCCTAATGACTTGGACAAGGTCAGCAGTGCTGTTATTGTAACCCCCTATCTCAGAGGCTACAGTGCAAATGTCTAAGTCCGTCAGAATGTGAAGAAGCCATGAACCACTTCAGCTGTCTTTCCATCACATCTACCACTTCATCTTCTATGGTCCAGATCAGAGCGTCTGAATCACGCGCGCCACTGTGTCTGCCTTCTATAATACACATCTGTGGCGATTATCATTTCTCATTAAATGGAGGCGACGATTGTGTGCATAGAAAGTTGAACCGCTTCATCTGTCTTTCCTTGAAAACGTACAAGACAACAAGTCGTCTGGTCGCAATAATTAAAGACGCCTCGTGTTCATAACATTCCAACAAACACGCCACTTCAAAATCATTACACTACATCCTCAGCACCGAGACAAAGAACAATACCTCAATCTCAACATGGATAGCTTCTGCAAGGCTTCAGAGATACAAACCACTTTGAAACAAACAACCTCGGACAAAAGAACCTAAGCTGGTGCTCTCCAACCTTTTCTAAACAATTAGAAACTTCAAAGTGCACAGTTTCGGATAATGCCATCGATAAGTACCTCGACCAATTCATGATAATTCTACTGTCAAATTCTAATTATAATATAAATATTTATATTTAGACTTTGAGGCTATGGTTAGAAATAACTACTTAAACAAAGTTTTTGTTTTTATATATATAATAGAAGTCAGTGTATTACATAAGTAATCATGTATAGACTTGAGGGATTATTGTTACGCCTCGCCACCGAGGCTCCTGTGGAAGTGACTCTGCAGTCCACGTAAAGATATTGTGACAGATCTAACAAAGTCAACAAAAATCCATTAGTCAAAATATAGAATTCAAAGAAGAAGCTGTCTCTACCCAAAAAACTTCTCATCCAAAGCTCTCTTTCAGGTTGAAACACTTGCTATTTTTGAAGGGATTTGCAAAAGATCTTTAGGAATGATAGAAGTAACGTTTATATAAATGATTATCAGCTTAGAATATAGGGCGGTTGACCATTGCCAATGAATTAAATGCATAGCGGACGAAGTGATATAATACTTTGACAGGGGAGATAAGGCTACATGGTTCCGATCCAACGACTGTCATGTCAACCAGAACTCTATAAATAAACAACTCTTATAATTTATTAAAAATAATAAAACTCTTCACACTTGAAGCTACACTCAATTTTCTCTCTTGTTCATTTCATACTTATTTCCTTGAGTTTAGATTACTTCTACTTTCGTTGAATTGTTTATGATTGTTTGTTTACACAATCATTTTTTATCATATGTCGATATTCAAACATTTTTGTCACACGTCATAGAGCATCTCTCACATCTATAAATGCCATCATTTTCAGTCCAAATCTCCAGTCAAAACGTGTTGAAATTTGCTTGTGTGGATGCGAGTGGACCCAACATCTATTGTCCACATAATTATTACGAAAAACGAGGTCAACACCTATGACTTGCTTGAAAGATTCGTTGTCCTATTTGACTGTCCAAAGATACCTATGACTATTGCTTGAAAGATTTGTTGTCCCATTTGGCTGTCCGCAACATATTGCATCCCCTAAGGTCATCCTCAGTCTAACTTTTGTCCAAACCGAAAATTCAATAGTGGAGTATAAGAAATTATATCCATTGCTTTGATCTAGTAGGGTCAATGGGTCCACGGCAGATGAAATACATCAACAAAGTATGCCTTGTTTCTTACAAATTTGAACCGGCTACATCAATTGTCCATCATTCCACTGTTCGTAGCTAGATCCTTAGCACCACAACAAATCTTTCGCTTTAGATCCGTTCGGTTCTTGAATTTTTTTTCTACGGAAGACACTCTACCATCTCAACAACAAAACAAATCAAATCATGTTTTTCAAATGGATAAATTCCTAAACTTGCATGAAAAGATCAGTTACTGTATGAAAGTAATTGAATAATCTGGCATCAAATATAACAAAATTCAAGCTAGCCCAGTTCCCCAAAAAAACAAAGAATAACAAAATTTGCACAATGTGTAAAGCTATTACACATTATATTTACTCAGGAAAGATACAGCAAAGGCACATTACAAGAATCTCTAAACGCAGTATGAAAACAATTGGCTACTTACAACAATTAGAAAAGACGAAGCAGATGGCAAGATGAAACATATCGGAATCTTCTGCCTCTTTGCTGAATCATGAAAAGAAAGTATCGTGATGCCACTATATCCACATTAGAACCTCTACAAACCAAAATACATTTACAGCCTTGAAGTTTTGCATCATATCTATTCCATGACGGAACTGTCAACCTGCAAACATAATTGTTTCTCTATAAGAAAAAAATGTAAAATGTACAAAGAATAAATAATAAGATGAAAACAGAAATATTACTCAACACCATTCAAAACAGGATAACAAAACAATCAAGATTGCCATACCGATACTTCTAAAATACAGCCACTGATACCAAACCCCACATTGTAAACAGGCAAACTGCCTTCACGGAAAAGTAATGTGGACAATGGCCATATGAAGTTCCCTTCCATGCTAACTAACTACTAAAAGAAAGAGTAATGCTTTATTCTAATTTTGAAACTTCTTTCATTTAAAAAAAATAACGATAATATTAATAATTTGAAGCAAAAATTGACAGTTTGATGTCAAGAACAACAGTACAGAGAACGTTTTTGCGTGTACTGTCTTAGACTCCAATTGTTGAGTTTTAGCCTTCTAAAGTCCTACACACTCAAAAGATACTACTTTAGCTTTTAATTATCCCATCATCCTTAATAAACAACACATCTCATGAATACTGTTCTATTTAAAATTGTGCTTCACCTTCAATAGTATGTACTAACTATGATCACTAACTACATAAGTTACAACAAAGCTACGAAATAGTACTTCATAATTAAATTAACAGGAAAATTGAAGTGTTTGATATATATGAGTGATATCATTACTTCTGCTGTAATCAGCATGCGTTCAATGAATCCATATATGATTTCTGGAACCCCCTCTACGAAGCAATGAGAAACCAGTATGCTCAGAATGGTCCTTAAATTCTAAATATATAATAAAACCTGCACTCCTTTAGCCTTATACTCACTTTCTTGTCTTATTCATGAGTTGTGACCATTACTTCATAACCACATCAGTTCCAACTAAGGCAGTAAAGATTGTTGTCCACTTAAAGTTGGCTTTCAACGTCAAATTAAAAAATATACCTAAACATACTTCCATATTCATAATCACATTTTTTTTTTTCTGGTGGTAATGAATGAGCTCAGGATAACTTATAACGGTACATCTAACTACAAAATGCAGTTTAGAAATTTCAGCAACTTTTTTTGTACATATTAAGCCCATGTTTGAAACCCATTTCAAGAATAATAGAAATTTTGGAATAGTGATTGATGTACGAATGTGTGGTGAAAAAGTGATGAAAAGTTTTTGATTTGTGTGTAATATTATTTTATTAGGAAAATGTGTGGTTGAAATGAAAAATGAGAATGAAAATGAAAATGAAAATGAAAAATTAATGGGTGTCAAACGGGGGCTAAGTTTATGAAGAGAGGTTCATTGCACTTAATTCAGCAAATGGAATCATAGCCAGCATACTATGGTTTTATCTTTAGCCCAGTAAAGCAAACAAACTTATTTCATTCTACATTCAAAGTACATCTTGCAAAAGTACCAATATATCAAAAGAAGTGACATATCCAAGAGAAAAGATAAGCAAATGTCAATCGTCGGCAAAAAGCAGCAGTTGCGACTTACCAATAAATTCAAATTGCGATGTGTACTCTTATGACTAAGAAGAACTTCTCACATACTACTGGAGAGAATAAAATACAAAGAGTATTGAAACTGAACTTCAAAATTGAGAGAAAAATTTATGGTTTCCTAGTAGTATCTATAATCATAAATCATAAAACAAAACAGATAAAACTACAGAACGCTGGAAAAAAATTCAACCTAGAAAGAGGATATACAGAGTAGTGGAAGAACCATCTAGAAAAAGAAAAGCTGCAGCATTAATTTTAAATGATTTGAGTATTGTAATTGTCCCATGCTCAATGTGATCAGGAGGCGTCATATTTATGTAATTATTAAAAATAGTATCATTTTGATTCCAATATGTTATATTTAAGGAAGGATAAATGGTGAAGTACCTCATCTCACAAATCAGCCTTAGGTTTCTTTCCTGCCACAATCTGGGAAATGTGAAGACCCCTGCTAAATGCTTGATTGAATAAAATCCTTGTCTGCATGTTTTGGAACCCAGGCAACCACGATAGAAGGGCAACGGGTGCCATAACTATAACTCCAAACATAATGTCATACAGACGAGATACAGAAACAATGGTCTCCCAGAGCGCTGTTTTCTCCAAGAAGGGCCGCAGAACTTGTGCAATCAAAATAATTCCCCACCCTGTTGGAATGAAAGCCAAAAAACTGGTGAAGATATCCAGAAATTTGAACCTTGTAAACTCCAGCAAAGAAGCAATCACAATTCCAGCTAGAATAATAACAAGGAACTGAACCAGGCGGTAGTATATGTGCTCTTTCGCAGCATATTTGTCCCGAGCATAAGATAATAGTACACTAACTCCAAGAGCCACAACCACATAAATCCAGGAAAGCAAGTAAACAGCAATGCTCTTGCTTCCAGCCGCAATGCCCAACTGATACACAATCCCATACTGGAAAAAGAAGAATCGGAGGTCCAAAATTATTTCAAGTACCTTTCCCCAAATACCAGTTGTCCTTAAATGATCCTGTTCTTCATACCACCACTTTTCCCAGCTCTGTTCAGGTTTTGCAAACACACCACCCCGGTACCATATCCAGTTCATAAAATCATCAAAATCGTGAACAGCTTTTAACCAATCAAATCCCAGAGGATTAAAAATGAAGGGAGCCAATATCCAGGAAACTACTAGAAACCAACTGGTAATGGTCAATGCTATGTACACAAAAGTTCCTGTAGCTACAGGGCTGTAGGAAGCATATATGGTGAGAATTAGTCCAAGCTCAATAGCCTTCACAAAGTGACTACGGGCATATAATCTATAGTTTTCAGCAAAACTCTTGTGCTGCACGACAAAACCACGACCAGTTGCACGGTATTTTGCACCACCATGAAGAATAGTTCTACCAAAGTAATGGCCACGGGTTCCCATGGAAAACGTATAGAATACTGAAGAAAGCTGGAGCTGCATTGTTATGAATTCCCATATAGCATTCAGGAATCCATGCTCAAGCGAATTTTCCACAACCATTGGCAAGGCGGTAAACAGACCAAGTTGGATGATAAACTGCTGGTTCAAGATTGTAGCAAGTGCTTTATTGTCATTAGCATTATCTGCTGTCGCAGAACTCTCTATTCCACTCAATGCAAGATAAAGCCGGCCCCACAAAAATGCATATACAGTGAGGACAATGATCATCGTATTGAAGAAAAAGCCCACAGTAGTGTAGAAGAATGAGAGCATTCTAAAGAAATCCAGCCTATGGCCCAACCTGTAGACATCTCGGCTAAGAATTTGCTCACCATTCCCACTGGCAACCTTCGCTTCAAACATGGAAATCTGATTGAGCCCAACATCCCTTCCCTTGCCAACTTGGACATATTCGTGATGAGTGACATTTCCACCTCTCAATGTGCAATTGAATCCGGCAAAAATATCTTCACTGATATTAATCACTCTGGAAGCCTTGCTTATCCCTCCCCGAGTCAAAAACCAAAACCTGTCAAACACATCGGGGTGCCCATAATGCATCCGGATTTTTAAAGGATTAGCTAAAACACGTTGACCCAAAGTGACAAAACTTGTTTCCTGTGCAGACATGAACCAAGCAAGTGATGACACAGAACCTGTAAAAATGTGCTCACGGACACCCAAGATAGTAGGTTTCCTGATGCCATAATAGTGTCTGAATTCCTCCAAAAGGTTCCGCATCTTTAGTGCCTCCTCAAAATAGTTATCCTGGTTCATGTCAATAGTCTGAACTGCATCTCCCCTCGTGAAGATAATGGCATGATTCTGATTCTCCGGTTTCCCCTCTCCAAGCTTCAATGGGCCAGGCAACTTGATCCGATAGATCTCAACTTCTCTTTCCAACTTCTGGTCATACTTCACCAGAACAGAGTAATACTCTTTCTCATCCCTCGCTGACGACACCTCATCAACATAGGCAACACGAAGAGCTTCGTTATTCTTCATAAGATTAAAAATCTCCTCGGCATGGGGATCCTTTTTGGCCTTCTGTGAACCATAAATCTGACATGCAACAACATAAGTAAATTTCATCAAAGCAGTCCCACGTTCGTGGCCTTTGAACAGCGAACTGACAGAATTTATTCTGTTCAAACTTCTTGAGGAGGGTGACTTTGCTGAGTTCAAACCATCCATGCCATCATTATGCCTCATGGAACCAAGTTGCATTGATCCTTCCCTTATGTCCATCTCAGATGCAGAATCCAGAAAAGCCAGCACCTCAAGAGCTCGATAGTAGTACATCATTCCTCTCACCGTGCGGGTGAGTGTCTGGCCTCTGTATGATGCCCATAGACGAAGTTCTCTCAACCTAGTTGTCCAAAGTTCTTTTTCACTTGCCATCCCTTCTCTGCGCATCCTCTCCAAGAAGTTCCTCCACTCATCAGCATAGATGGTCTGCAAGTAGTAGAGGGTAGAAATCCCATCTTCGTTCTCAGTTCGGAGTTGTTCCTTGCTGTATAACACTTCTTCATTGTAGTAGGGAGTCAAAACGCTGAAGGCCCTCATTTTCTCTACTTGAGGAGCATGAGGCATGTTCATGAACAATGAATTGCTGAAGAAAGCAATTCGGCGTCTAGCCTCAAGATTTTCTGGAACTCTGTGCATGGAATCCCGTGATGTAAGAATGGTATGCAACCGCCGTACCCGACGATAGAAATTCTCATTATCTGAACTTGGCAACTCAACAGCATTCTCAAAAAGCAATCCAGCACTGGAAACTGTCCTTCGAGGAGCCAGACCATCCTCCTTCAGCTGGTCGTTGCTTCTCTGCTCTTTAAGGAAATCTCTAACAGCAGCCTCATAAAGGGCCTGCAGAGCATTCACCACCTTGTCAACATCTATATTAGGCTTGAGTAATAAATTGAGGAGATGAACCAACTTCTCATGCATCTTGTGGAGTGCAGTCATGTTGTAGTATTTAGTGAATTTCTCCAGCAGAACCCACTGATCAATTTCTTGAAAGAAGGTTCTGACAATGGTATACTCCTCAGAGTCATATTTGACAATTGCAAGTAAGAACTGCCTCAAACTATCGTAAGCTTCAATAACCGCACATCGCCTGTACTCATTCTTGCAGATCTTATACCAAAGCCACCTGTCAGGAGCATCAACCAACTCTTTTGCCTGACTAAGAGCAAGCAGCAGTTCATTACAGAGGAGCAAACATGGCCACTGAATCACATGAATTTCCCAGTTACTTTTAGGATCTGCGCGGTCATTTTGAGGCAGCTCAAGTAGCTCAACTTCATGGTCACAGAGAATGTCTTCCTCCCGGAATGTCATAATTATTTCATTCCATATCAAGGCAAATTTATAGGCCTCCACCTGATTTGAATCGAGTTTTTTAAAGGGACGGCCAAGCCCATACCTCAGCTTCAACCGGTGGATGGCATCCTTGATCTTACTCCTAAATGTTCCCCTAGCATTCAGAAGCTGCTCCTCGGGCATCAGATTAAACTGAATAGCACTAGCAAAGAACTGAAACCTCAACCTCAACTGCTGCATATTCCGGATCTCACCCAAGTGATCAAACAACCCAACCCCAGCACCAACAAGTGAAGAGTAAATTGAATACCAAATCTGCAGATCCATGAGGTAAATCAAAACAACTGGAAGCCACAATAGCCCCACTGCAAACCGATTGCTGTGGTCAAAGAACTCATGCCATGCATAATTAACATCCTTCAGATCCAATAATGTCGTAGTGGGAGCAATCATGGGCTTAATTTGCATGAAGTAACTGAAGGTGAATTTTGTTGCAAGCACAACCACCCAGAACAGTGAATACTTAATATTGTCTACAAGACCTTCCCTAAGCCCCCTACCCACAAAAGTCCTGCTTTGAAACCACCATGACAACAAATAAAAGATCTTCCAATTCGTATTCTCCAGAAAGTTCCTAATCCAAGGCAGGACAAACAAAGCCAGGGCCAGAATTTCTGGAGCAAGAAAAGCCAATGCAACCTCAAGAAAATTCACAACTTTCCTATTGGCAGCGCGAGACCAAGATCGATCCTGGTTCCTCTGGCTCCAAATCCTTCCGTAGAACACCCCGAACACCAAAATCCACGCAGCTGCAACCACACATTTTAAGAACATCCTCACCCCCAATGACTTTGTCTCCCTCGAAACCAAACTATATTGCATTCCAGCATCCAACAACGACTGCAACAACCTCAGTGCGCTCCAAGTGATAAATACAGTCAAGCACTTGACCTGAACCTCCCTACTCTCCAATGCCTGCCACGGATACTCTCTCCTCTCCCATGCCACAATTATCGAAGCCTGAAGAAAAAGAATCAACATAATCCACAACTTATCGAAACTCCTAAACAAATTCCAAAATGACCTCGTCTCAACAAACCCTGTCTTTCCCACTTTCTTCCCCATCCCTGTAACAAAAAAATTACTCCCAACATCAATCGGCCACTTCAGCTTCTCAAAACACCTCTTACTCCAAAAATACTCGTTTATATCATCATAATTCCGCCAAGCAGAGTGCGGTGCAGTGCCATTCCTAGTATTATCCACCTCAGCTTTAATAGTATCATATATAGGCCTCACAACTTTATGTAAAAACGCATTTTCACCAGACAAAGATGGCAAAAATGGCCTCCCGGTGTTCTCATCGATATAATCCTCCAGTATCTTATTCAATTCCATAGCCATGTTATGAAAAATATAACAAATACATTCCGGAACAAAGCGTATATTCGCCGACTCGCCCCAAATAAGTAAATAAAGAGACACATATAAAAGCTCGCGGCGGTGATCCGAGGAGGAGTGGCGTGAATGGGAGTCCGAAAGCCAGATGTTGGACTTGAGGTTAAGGTAAGAGCACCAGTTGGAGTAGTTCTTCAGGAGGTGGCGGCGGAAGCGCCGGAGAACAGATGGATCGAGAGTATCAATGCTATCCGGAGGAGGAGAGAGCCGCATCTGAGCATTAGACAGATGAAGAACTATGTGTTCCCGCTGGTTCCTTACATTGGAGGATTGAAACCCAAAGAACAGTGCAAGCCAGTCGAGAAGGTCGTACTGGGGCTGCCATGGGGAGAAAGGCGGCCGCCGGAGGTCCCCAACAGCACGGAGAGCGGCAGCAGCGGCTCGAACCTCCGGGTAACGGAGGGAGGGGTGATCATCTAGCAAATTGTGGATCGGAATTATGTTGTACACATCTTCTGCGTCTGCATATTGAAGTGGTGGACCGGAATGCCCCGACGTCGGCGCTGTCCGTTGACGGTGGTTGTTACTCATGGTATTTACAGAGATCCGAGGATTTGATAGATTCTTTGGGGGCCAATGGAGTGGAGGCTGGGGTAGGGTATGGGGTGTGTAAGGTTTTGTGATTGGTTTTTTAGGGAAGAAAGGAGAAGTTTTCAAATGAAATGGCTATGGCGGATAGAGAGACAGTAGATAGATACTGGTTTGAACAAGTGTTGTTCGTAGCGCTGTGATGTTTGTACATTGATTTGGACGTGGTCAAGGGACTCATTGGTAGATAGATACTGGTTTGAACAAGTGTTGTTCGTAGCTCTGTGATGTTTGTACATTGATTTGGACGTGGTCAAGGGACTCATTGGTAGATAGATACTGGTTTGAACAAGTGTTGTTCGTAGCTCTGTGATGTTTGTACATTGATTTGGACGTGGTCAAGGGACTCATTGGTAGATAGATACTGGTTTGAACAAGTGTTGTTCGTAGCTCTGTGATGTTTGTACATTGATTTGGACGTGGTCAAGGGACTCATTGGTAGATAGATACTGGTTTGAACAAGTGTTGTTCGTAGCTCTGTGATGTTTGTACATTGATTTGGACGTGGTCAAGGGACTCATTGGTAGATAGATACTGGTTTGAACAAGTGTTGTTCGTAGCTCTGTGATGTTTGTACATTGATTTGGACGTGATCAAGGGACTCATTGCGTGTGTTTGCTGTCTTTGAACTGTTCATTTGGGATGCTTACCAGTCTCCACCCTACACCTTCCTCCATTCTCGATATTCAATTATAGTAAATTTTGATAAGTATATAATATTATCGATTTTATAAAATTTAACACCGGTGAGAGCATTAGTGTATCATAAGTGAGCCATAAATTTTTGTACAATAATATTATTTAACACAAATTTAGATAACAGTATTTGTATCATTAAATTCAAAAATTTATGACTTATTTATTAGAATATATGACATGCTGATGGATTATTCATTTTTGTATTTAGAGTGTGGTTGATGGATATTAATTTGGAAGAATGTATTTTGGAATAGTAGATTGATAAAGAATGTGTGGTTAAAAAAGAAGGAAAAGTTATTGATGTGATATAAAATATTATTTTATTAAAGAATGTGTGGTTGAAAATGAGTAGAAAAATGAGAATGAAAATTGTANTTTGGAATAGTAGATTGATAAAGAATATGTGGTTGAAAAAGAAGGAAAAGTTATTGATGTGATGGAAAATATTATTTTATTGAAGAATGTGTGGTTGAAAATGAGTAGAAAAATAAGAATGAGAATTTTAATGGGGATCAAACGGGGGCTTATTTGGGCTTGTAATTTAAATATAAATGGCATTATTCTATAATATATGTAGTTATGACTATTGAGATTTTAATTCAAATTTTAAGCTGACCTATATATTTATTATTTTGAAATTATGCAACTTGACAAATATCATAGATAACAATGACATTTTAGTGGTGAAGTTGAATTGATGATGCCAAAGTGTGAAACAAGACAATAATATAGATTACACCAATAGAATAGTAGATGAATTTATATATTTAGGGTGTGTTTGATATGGTTGATTTTTCATGGAGATTTTTCATTTTCCATGTTTTTTGGTGTTTGATAGCATGTTTTTTCTTGACAATTAATTTTTGCCACTTTCTCCCACACGGTGACGCTTTCTATCTTTTTCTTGAATTCTTTTTCCCACCATTTAGGTGGGAAAATAGTTTCCATGATTTTTTTTTAGATTTTTTTTATTTTTTGACAATGGAAATATAATCTATCCACAATTGTAAAAAAAAATAAAAAAAAATTATTCATTTAATTGATAATTTTCATGAAAAACAAAACCAAACGAATTAGGTGAAAAATTATAGCAATCAAACACAATTAATTACAATTCTCAATAAAACAATTTCTTATCAATTCAATTCCCTAAAATTCATTTTCTTTCCACCCATTTTTCACATTTGTAATCAAACGGACCTTTAGTGTTGTGACCTTCACAAATGTATAAAAAAATATTAATTGGTATTCAAGCCATAAGTTTAAATTTTTTAATGCCCTCATTTTTTTTATTGAATATAATTTAAGAAATATTTTAATTTTAGAAGATTTGTTAGCTCATTTTTTCTTGATTGATTGATTGAATTAAAAGTTGAGAATAATTTTTGGGAAAGGAGATTCGGTTAATCGTAATAATCATAAGTGGATTTCCTTTACTTATGTGAATTACGGGGATGGTGTAATGATTTTTCTCCATTCTATCACCGTCAAATTGTGGCATTACTCTCCCAATCCCATTCATTAAAGTTTTCGACATTTTTTCTGTCTCCAACCTATTTGTTTTAGTGGGTCTATTAACTGAGGGATAAATTTCTCATTTGTCGAGGTGCCCATTTGACATGATTTTTTGAGAAGTTTAAAAGTTATTTTTGAAATCATTTGACTAATTTTATAAAGGTATTTTTTTAGTTAGAAGAACTTTTAAAGGAAACTAATTCAATGTTATTTTTTTCTAAATATATTTTTGGAATTAAAAACTCTTTCAAAAATTAGTTTTCAAACAAAAATTAAAATAGTTAAGTTTTCTACAAGCCCGAAGTTAACCATGTTTGAATCTTATTCGTTAAAATTATTTTTTCTCAAATTAGTTTTTAATCACATTTTTTTTCAATAAAATAATTTTACTCGTAAACTAAGAAAAAATCAAGTTTTTAACGACATATTCTTCAAAGAATCAAATTTTACAAAATCTACCATCAAAAAATTGACTTCAAACGTGGACTAGATTTTTATTGCAAAGACAATCATATTTTATATTTGATATTTTAATTTATTTATTTTTTCTTTTACATACTTAGCTCCTGTTTAGTATAAATTAAATCTATTAAAAGTATCAAGTCAAAGTTAACAATTAATTTTAATCATACGTTTCATGAAATTCACAACTTTTCAATCTCACATTTGATCATTTTTTTTTTTTTTTTATAAATACCTACTGAAAATCATATTTTAATCTATACCAAATAGGGTTTAAAGCACAAGATTAACTTTAGTACCTTTGGCATGAATGTGTAGATAATAGAAATCTTTTTTGCATGACTATAATTTTTTTGTTGGATTTTTCTTGATATTGTTACGTGTACGTAGCCCAAGTCTCCAACAATCAGGACTTTTATAATAGTTGAAATTACATGAATTAAGTGTTTTT
>CAIGRR010487383.1:0-14851 GCA_903798365.1 Fraxinus sp. 1973-6204 | reverse complement strand
CCACTATATAAACAAGTCTATTCTCTTGTAAACTTTCGATGTGGGATTCCTTACCATATATAAGACACTTAAATGGGCTTATTAACATATGGGCCTATATTGGAGACTTTTCCAATTCACCCAAATTAATTAAAATGGTCCACATCATTAAATAACATATTAATGACATAAATAAATCAATTAATTCCAACACTTCTGACCACATTGGTATTGTAACATACACTGTGAAACGCTCCTTAGCTCTGATTTACTTGCTACGTTTAGTGCAATCTCAATAAGAATTAAGTTTCGGCATCCACAATGCTTATTTTCCTCCCAGAGATGGCATCATCCGATGAAATATTGATTCTCTATGCGTATAAAATGTCAGCTTGCCTGATTGGATACTTCGCTCATTTTGAGGTTTTTAGGTAAAGGCCTAGCAGAAACATGATCGATTAGGCAAAAACATGGAGTTCATGTCCCTCCCTGGGGAAATGGTTGGAGAATTCTGAAATGGATCTTATTGGAACAAGCAAAGATGGATCTGACTGCTTTATCCATCCTTGCTCGAAATTGGTAAGTCTCAAGCAGCTTGACCCGTGATGCAGGCATGTGTACCGTACGATGGCTCTCTTGGCCCTCCTTTGCGAAGGCTAGCTCCCGGAAGGCTAGTTTGATAAAATCATAAAAATGGGATTCTGTGTTTTAAGTGTTTGAAACAACAAATGCTCATGTATCATATCGTCCATCACAAAGATCTAAACCACCAAGAAAGCTCGTGATTTCTTGATAAGACAGCTCTACATGTGTGTCCACAGTAATTCTTTTTTGATGCGCGAAAACTGTGGGATATTTGTTGTTTAGCCTAGGAGACAATTTGCATCCTACTTCAGTGTACTTGAAATAGGCTGAGGCATCTTCATCGCTAGTTCTCATTACTCCTTTATTGTTGATGAATGGTAAAATCCAAAATTTTCAGGTATTTAATAAATAGAATTGTTTTGTTCAAATATAATTTAGGAATTGTTCGGGTTCGATTCCATGCCATAATTAAATTTTTTTAACATTTACAACAACACTACATAAACATAACTAATGATATTTTCATTCGTAACTTTTACAAATTAACGTAGCCCAATTTAAAAACATATAAATAACAAACTGTCTAATAAGATTAATTCAATATACAAATACCAAAAAGTAAATACTAATATTAAAATATCGGTGATCCATACAAAAAAGTAGATACTAATAGTGGAAATTACATAGAACCAGAATTTTAAAAATTCAATTTCAAAAATCAGATATAAACTTTATTTATATAAAAATCAGATATTAATTCAAATCTTTAATATTACCTACACCCTAAAAACCCTAAACTCCGAAATCAATACCCATATCTTCTCTCTCTCCCCCTGGCGGCTTCGAGTCAACAGATAAAATAAAACCTGCTCCGGCTCCGGCAACGGTGCCTCGCGCGGCGTCGCGAAGTTCGCGCACCATTTACAAAGCCACACATTGCTGCAGAAAGAAAATGGAGATGGAGTAAAAGCAACACGTGCGCGAACGTTGTGGGCGTGGCGGTGGTGTTGCAGATCTCTGATCTGAAGGCGTCGACGCAGCACGATTTTCCAACTTTCATCCTCCTCCTCATCCTATCTTCTCTCTGTCACTCTCTCTACAGCCGATTGGACCAACTGCATCAGGCCAAGCAGCCAGATATTCACCCCCAGTGCAATCAAATCAGGCTTCAAGAATTCTGGGTTGAGACCATTTGGCCCTCTGGCGAAAAATGAGGCCACGACCGGAGCAGGTTTGATTCCAATTACAGTGCCCCGGAAATTAATTGTTGCAGTTGGATTTGATGCTATATAGGCCTTTAAAACATGTCCTTCATTAGAACCAACAACACAAGCTGTGGTCGAGATCTGATATGCACCATGATCAGGATTTGCAGCGCTACAATCTGGCGTGGGTTTTTTTTGTTCTGTTTTTAGTTGGTGGGTGGGGGTTGTGGTGGTGGTAGTGCTCGTGTTGGTGGTGTTTGGGTGGTGGTGGCTTTGGTGGATCCAACAGTAGCGGCGGTTATAATGGATATGATGGTGGCTGTGGTTTTGGTAGTGGTGGTGGTGGTGCTCGTGTTGGTGGTGTTAGGGTGGTGGTGGCTTTGGTAGATCCGACAGTGGTGACGATTATATTGGATATGATGGTGGCTGTGGTTTTGGTGGTGTGCGGTGGTTAGGTGATGGTGTGGTGTGGTGCTATGTGACTGATAATTTTAGATCTGATTTCGTGATGGTGGTTGGGTGGTGGTGGTGGTGACTGATAACGTTGGTTGTAGTGCTGGTAATTTGGTGGTGGTGGCGGCGGCGATGGGTCTGTCGAGACGGTGGCCGTGGCCGTGGCCATGGCGTGGTGCTGCTGGATGGAGTGTTGAGGTGATGGTCACAGATTATTTGGTCATTTGTGACCATTAAATTTATTAACTTGTGACCGATAAACAATATGTTACCAATGAAAAATATAAATTGTGACCAAGAAATAATGTGTGACGTAAAAAATTGTTAATTTGTGAGGATAATTTGACAATTTGTGACGGTCTACTAAGTTGTGACTTATAATATTTGTGATTTCTGACGTATAAATTTTTTTTATTTGTGATAGATAAACAAATTGTGGTTTATAAAATTTTTGAATTGTGACCGCAAGATAATTTTTGACCTATAAAATTTTTGATTTGTGACCGTAAAATAATTTGTAACTTATAAAATTTATAATTTGTGACGGATGAACAAATTGTGACATATAAATTTTTTGAGTTGTGACCATAAAATAATTTGTAACGTTTCAATTTTTTATTTGCGACCGATGAACAAATTGTGACCTATAAAATTTTTGAATTATGACTGTAAAATAATTTTTGACATGTAAAAATTGTAATTTGTGACCAATTATATAGAATTTGTGACCAAATTATATAGAATTGTGACCTTAATATATTAAATTAATTAATTTATAAATTAAAACTAAAAAAATCTAAGATTTGAAATTTTAAACCTTAAAAAATCTGAAATTTGAAATTTTAAACATAATCTCTTAAATTTGAAATGAGTAAAGTAAACCTCATACTTATGAAATTTTCTCATACTAATATTGGGCAGCTTGGGCTAACAAAAAATAAATTTTAGAATAATGCTCAAAATCAAATGTTGGGCTAACAAAGTTACAAAAAACTAATTTGGCTACATTAATTTGCTAATTTGTTTTTAAAAATTAAAATAATTTAATTAATTCAATATAAAAAACTAAAAAATCATTTTAGATTCAGTTTTTCGTCTAGAACCGAGAACCGACCCAAATCCATCGGTTCTCAATTCGGATATCCGTTCGAATATTTAACTTATAAAGAACCGCTCGATTCGATTCGGATTTGGTTCGATCCGATTCGGTTCGGAACTTTTGCCCAACCCTAGTAAGGATGTTCCGTCGTCCCAAAGCATAATTCTCACAGATACACCTTCCTTGGCTTTCTGCCTCAATAATTCACCAATCTTTACACCTCGTGCAGGGGGAATATCTGTTTGTGGATCGCATACCTAAAAAACCCATGTTAGGCTTAAGAATATTTGAGGGAAATGATGGTGTTTTTGTTTCGCACTTACCAGAGCCATTTTAGGATTGAATAACCATCCTGCAATGTGAATCAAATGCTCTGCATCCTCAATTGCTTTATATATCTTCCCACAAATTTCTAGGCGCCTCGTGAAGATCAAATGGTGGTCGGAATGTAGGTCGATGATGAGCATCTTGATATAAGATAACACTGCAATTTGATCTTTTGGGAAATGCTGCATTTTTCAGCCCCTCATATCCACCATTTTCTAAAANTCAATTGCTTTATATATCTTCCCACAAATTTCTAGGCGCCTCGTGAAGATCAAATGGTGGTCGGAATGTAGGTCGATGATGAGCATCTTGATATAAGATAACACTGCAATTTGATCTTTTGGGAAATGCTGCATTTTTCAGCCCCTCATATCCACCATTTTCTAAAACTTTTCCCCAACTTGCTTCATATTCTGCTGGTTTAAACCATAAGATGAATTGTAACTTGAGTTTCTTGATTGGCTTTCCATTTTCTTTGCTGAGAGGGAAGAATCCATTGATTAGACTTGCCTCATTCAGAAGCTTTTCGGCCTTAATATCGATTTTTCCCAAGATTAATCCGATCATGAGCACGAAGGATTTGTAAATTTTGGTTTCAAACTCTGTCCCTTTCACGGCTAGTTTTTGCTACCTTTTTGTTATCTATCTTGATGGTGACATAGGCAGACTTTCGTACAGCAGATATGCACTGTAATGACGCAATGAAAAATTAATTTGCCTTCACGAAATACATTATATCTTCTAAATTCAAAGCTGCACAAACTAAAATTAATTTGCCTTCACGAAATACATTATATCTTCTAAATTGTCCACTATAATAGCCATGTTTGTAATAGCTTCTGCTTCTTGTTTAAAAGTTTCACGAGGAAACCATTTCAAGTAAGTTTTCTTTAAAAGCTCTTTTGACTGCTGTGCATTTTCCATTGTCGGTATACGATTTCTTAAACAAGTAGGGCCTATTTGATAGCCCAAGATTTTCCATGAAAAATGGAAAAGATTTTCCAACTTTGCATTTTGCCTTGTTTGATGTAAAAACTTTTTCATGGAATTACTTTTCTTGATTTGCTTCACACAGGTGCAATTTCCTTGAATTGGTGAGAATTGATTTTCCAGCCAACTTTTTTTTTTCTTNATTTTCCATGAAAAATGGAAAAGATTTTCCAACTTTGCATTTTGCCTTGTTTGATGTAAAAACTTTTTCATGGAATTACTTTTCTTGATTTGCTTCACACAGGTGCAATTTCCTTGAATTGGTGAGAATTGTTTTTCCAGCCAACTTTTTTTTTTCTTCTTTTTTTTTTTTATTTTTTATTTTTTGGCAATGGAAAGAAATTATATCCACAATTGTGAAAAAAAAATTCCCTTTAATGAACAATATCTATGAAAAACAAAGCCAAACGAACACCAAAAGATCCAAAATTTTAACATTTTTCAGGTAAAAAATTATACCAATAAAATACAATTAATTACAATTTCCAATAAAACAATTTCCAAACAATTCAATTCCCTGGAATTCATTTTCTTTCTACCTATTTTCCACATTTGCAATCAAACGGATCCATACAGTAGATCTATGAGTCCGAATGATTATTCTCACGAAAACTATTAACTAGTCGCTTACTATTTCCAACTCTTAATTGATAAAAATAAAGAATGGTGTTAGATTAATTAACTAATTTTCTAATTATTTAAAAGCAAACAATTGACTCAAATTAGGGTTTTAACATATGAATGTGAGTGTTAAGACTTATTATTTCATCCAGTGATAACCTTTAATTCATATATCAAGAATCATTACTAATACGGTAATCGTTCTAATTCTTCTTTATTAATTAAAACCCCTATCTTAGCTCAAATTAATGCATTCAAGTTCTAAGAATCCTATTAACGACCGCAATAACCATAAAAGCGTATTTCTAACATTTATCCGCAATTGATCATGAATAATTAAACTACAAGAATTCTAAAAATCGAAATAAAATGGTCACAAATAGATTACATTGTTTGTCTTAACTAATGAAGAAAAACAATTAAAAAGAAAAAGTTTATCACCGAATTTTGGAACAAAGATAAAGAAATGAAATGAATAGGATATTGCACCTAGAATCGTCTTCACCAAGCCCAAATCTTGAAAATTCTAGATTTTGCTAATTGATCTTGAATTGCTATATGTTTTTCTCTCTCAATTTGTGTGTCTCTAATAAAAGAATAACGATAATTGCATATAATAGTTTAAAATGTCTTAAAGGAGTCAAAGATGTTTTTATGTAGAATATGAGTCGAACTAGGAAATCACAAAAATCAGAAATTTCTCGCTCACATATGCCCATGATATCGCACATTGTACTTTTTATGCGATCGCATGGTTTGCTTATTATGAGTAATATTCTTGCCTCAAGCGAGTGCAGTTGTTTAGACCATTGAGGTCGCGATGGTCATAAATCTTTCAAGTTGTGCATTTTGGTCCTTCTCTAATTGTTGATTCATTCCACGTCCTTCTCTATTTGCATGGTGAGACCTTCAACGCTTTTCATATTTTGTACAACTTCGATCCAATTGATCAAAACTCGCCCCTTTTTCATCCATTCACTTGTAAACCAGGTTTTCTCCTAAATTAACTATCAAATAAGTAAAATTAAATATCTTTCAATATTAGCACTCCCAAATGCCATGTTTAATGGCTCGAGTAAGTGTGAAATCGCACTTATCAAATACTCCTAAACTTGAATATTTATTCGTCATCGAATTAAAAAAAAAAAATCAACTAAACTCTAATCATACTGATCTCAACTCGAAATATGTCGTCAATGTTTTCTCAAAATGAATATCTAAATCTCAAAATTCAAACAAGAGAATGAATAGGTATTTCACAAACTACACCTATCGTATATTCAGTTTTTGAGTGTGTGAATCATTCTCAATTCGACCAATGCTATTTGAATCTAGTTCTGCACTTCAAATCCCAAAGTACATTTTCCCAACAAAATCAAGTCCTGAATATGTCAGTGTAACATCTTCACTCGTATTTTCAGTTTCTTTCTCTCGAATGATAAACTAAACAAGTGAGATAGAGCTTATTTTTATCAACTCAACTCAACCACTCTTCAAAACCCTATTCAATGACCAAGACTTAACCGGATAGAGACAGTACTTATTAATTATTTTGTCATCATTTCAACATACTTTGGCGTCTTTCAATTTGTTTATTTATTTTGTCCATTCTTCTATTTTTGGAATTTTTCTGAGTTTTTAGTTTAATTTTCACTCTATGCTACCGCATTCTTCCCCTATTGATCATCTTCTAAATATTGGTAAAGAGTACGACATGATTACTTAAGACTAGCTTCACACTATAATATAGGTAGCTTTTTCCGACATATCATAATTGGCGTAATGTCTTCCCCTTTTTTAGGCCAACAATAAGAACCAAACAATAGTGAGGAAATGATGTTTTTGATTTATAACGAATCTAATCACCTCCAAACTTGTTCTAACCATGTTTTCAATAGGGTTGTAATTGGCTTTCATTTTGATTATTTATCACTACTATATAAAAGAGTGAGTTCAATTTTTATTGTTCAAAAGCCGCGAGCCGAGTTGGATGGCTCTTTGGCTCGGCTCAACTAAACCGTCTAAGCCCCCCCTTTTTTTTAATGTTCGATTCAAAATCCTACACAGACTTAGCCGAGCCAAATGACTTTAGCAAATAATATTTGAAAAAATGAATGACAAACATGGGCTAAATTAAGGTATTCACAAGTCAAATAAATCCTACAAGCGTAAAGCCTACTAAAGGGTTTAATTAATTTCATTCAAATCTATAAAAGTCCACAAATTCCCCCAAAAAAACTCGTTAAAAAAATCTTCAAATGTCTTAATTAAGTGCATGTTTGACTCATATTAATTTATTCTATGGTGTGCTATAGGATAATTTTCAATCCCATTCATACTTTGAAGATGGATGCTTTGACCTTTTCGTGAGCATTTAAAGATAAAATTCTTAGCTTGGAATGTAGTGATTGCAAGAAGATATTTGTAGAATTGTGCTTAGTTTAATGGTTTAAAATAAGAGGAAATTGGACAACTTTATAAGTTAGTCCCCTTTGGCACATTATTTCTCATTAAATTATAATTTATTTTTGTCTCTTTTCTTATCAATCACACATTTTTATATAAAATAATATTACTCGTAAACAAAAAAAAAAATTCCTCTATTTAACCGTATATTTTTTTAAAAATTACTATTCATCTCATTATAACGTGAAATAATGGAGTATATGATAATATCGCTGTCCCTGTACTGTGTTTCGGCTATATCTTAGGTCAATGTCGTAACACAGTACATGGACATTCTACATATCTCGGGAGATTAAAAACCTTACTTCAGAAGATTGAGGACTAATAAACGCATCGCGAGAAAAGTTGGATGTACAACAAGAGCCTGTAATAAAGAATTAAATAAATTTGGGTGAAATTATCGCTTCTCAATTTTCAGGATAAAACAGTTTGACTGATTGGTCATACTTTTCATAAAATTGGTAAAACAAATAGGGATACTATTTGTTGTCACATAAATTGTTAATGTGAACGTTGAATAGTATGCAATTTTCTCATTATTTAAGATAAAGGAAAAAATCGTCTTAGATATAAAACGAGGACTCAGTACACAAATGTTAATATGACTTTCCCGTACGTGTTTTAACGTACTCATTGACAGTTTTCGTGACTTTCATGAGGACCTAAATTCACGAATTCAAAGTAGTTTGGATCAATTTCAAAGATTTGAAGCCAATACCAATCTAATTGAAAGGTTAATGACTAACAAGAAAATGTGCTTTAATTTCTGTTTGGTCAACTAAAGATTTTGATTAAAATCTAAATTAAAATCAACCACTCACCATTATCAACCATACATTTCATCAACTTTTATAAAAAACTATTTAAAATCTAATATTTTATTATGTAAATCAAACAAGGACTTAGAAAGATTGACCAAAATCATTGGGGTTAATTTGTAAATATTAAAACTTCATGTCCTTGCGTTGCAAAAATAAATGCAGGCCAATCTAAAAGCTACTAAACAAAAATGTCCATTTCAATATTTTCCATCACATCAACAACTTTTCTTTTCTTTTTCAACCACACATTCTACATTAATCTACTATTCCAAAATTCATTCTTCCAAAATAATATCCCCGTTTGGTACAAATTAAAATTCAATTAAAATTGAAAATATGATCGTTATTGGTCACACCCATCTAATAAAAGTCAACAATAACGGCTAATTTTTCAATTTTAATCCGATTTTAATCTCTATCACACGGGCTCCGCTATCAAACACACTCTATACCCCACTTCTTTAGTAGTAATTTATTACCTATATCCCATTCCAGCAACCCTTATACACTGCCATCTACTCCTCGCCATTCTCCATTTTCTAACGCCACCTCCGCCGCCGTCGAAACAAGATGAGCTACGGCACCATCCCCACCTCGTCCTCGTCGACCGGCAATCCGGTTAACCTCGAGTACATCTCACGCGCCAAGGAACGCATTAAGGCTGGCCTTGGCACGCGCCGCTCCTGGCGTCAGATGTTCAATTTCCGCTGCTTCAACCTCCCGTCCACCTCCGGCGCTTTTTCTCGGATCAAAACGAACTTAGCATTCTTCCAAATGAACTACGCAATCATTATTCTGTTGATTGTGTTCCTGAGTCTCCTCTGGCACCCGATTTCGCTTATTGTTTTCATTGTAATGATGGCGATATGGCTCTTCCTCTACTTCCTCCGTGATGTGCCACTGGTGATCTTCGGCTGGCTAATTACCGACTGTGTGATACTTATTGTGTTATCGGTAGTTACGATCGTTGTTCTGCTGCTGACGCGCGCCACCACTAATATTCTGGTGTCGCTGTTGGTCGGAGTGGTAGTGGTTCTGATTCACGCCGTCGTGAGAAAGACAGATGATTTGTATGTCGATGAGGAGGCTGCCGGCGATTTGTTGACGTCTCCGCCCGGGGGTCCTTCTTCGTGAAATTGAAATTGTACCTTTTTTGGGGGGACGGGGGGGACGGGGGTGTTGAATTGTTTTGTACTTTCAATATTTGTCTAAAATGATTGTTCGTCGTGGTTGACATGGGTATTTCTGTAATTTAATTTGATGTATGAAATTAGGATGTGTTTGAGCCACATCATTTTGGAAAAATGTATTATGAAATATTAGATTGATGGAGAATTTGTGGTTGAAAAAAAAAAGGAAAAGTTATTGATGTGATGTAAAATATTATTTTATTGAAAAATGTGTGATTAAAAATAAAAATGAAAATGTTAATGTGCATTAAAACACGGGCTAATAATTCAATTTTCTTAACATTGTTATTACATGAAAATTTTCTTTTCTTTTAGAATTTGATATACATATAACATATTTTAGCAAGAAATAAATGAATTATTTTCGAGAAAAATGCTAATTTGTACATGCCCACCTCAACAATTACTCCAATTAAGGTTGACATTTTATGAGCGGTAAAAAATTGTCATGAATTATTTTAAGTGTAAAAACGTGTCACCTCATTTTAAAAAATAAAAAATAAAAATTGCCAAACTTAATATCGCTGCAGCAAGACTGTTATCGTTATACATCATCTCTTTAGAAATAAGAAGACTTGTGCACATTTTATGGTATTACGGTACATTATAACATTAATGTCTTTATTTTACAGGAAGTAATGCGATGAAATATCAAAAATGTATTGATGGGACAAAAAAACCGAAAAGTATTGATGGGGCAAAAAAATCGTGACGATAAATGTTATACACTTATTATGGTGATAATTATGAATAAGACTCTCTTTCCACATAAAATATTTTCATTTATAGAGTGACTTAATTATGTAGATAATGTTATTAAAAGCCATCATACATTTACTATTATACTATTTGTACCATCATACTTGACAATAATGGTTGACAATGTTGGTCCTGTCAAAATGCGAGTCATTTATTTAAAATACAGTTTTTGAAATGAATGAATGTAATTCCGAAAAATGTGAATTGTCAATCAATATTGTCAAATTGAATTGTACATATAGCATGATCCATATGATTAAATTCTTTATTTCAGCAGCCAAGATTATTTCCCTAATGATGGTTCTATGTGATTCTAGTACCTACCACGAAAGGTGGGGTTAAATCTCTCGTTCTTCCGTCAATGTGAGAATTAGTAGACTGCAAAATCATTCTAGAGAATAATCTCCACAAGGAACAAATAAAGTCATTATAATTTTACCTCGATTGATGTGAGGTCTTTACGTAGACATCTTAGCAGAAGATCCATGAGGTCTGGAGGGACATGTCATATAATCTGACTAATATTTGAGGATACATGGCATAATAAGGTGAGAGATATGTTTTGATTTTTGAATGAGGTGCCCACCACCACAATTGCTTCCGCGTTGGGGTGCAGTTGGGTTCCTTGCAAATTGACCAGAATAATGTTATATATACATCAACCGTGAAGATTTGGTTGACATTTCTCCTATGTAGAGAAAATATGTTCATTGATGTGATGGATGAATTCAAAATAAAGAGTGTAATTATTGGCACATGAAAGAATATAAAGAAAGGTATAAATGTACCATAGTTGAATTGACTACGAATGATCAAGTCTCGTGGCTTGACAAGCTTAACCAGCCTGTTAGATATGACAGGCAGAAAGAGAGAGATATGACAACATAACTAAAATTGCTTCTATCCATCAAACCAATAACACGTATACTAGTTCTAAACTGGTCATTTGGTATCAACCCGATTTCTGGTTGAACTTCAGAATTTGAAGCTGCGAAGACTATACAAGATACAAAATCTTAATGGCATTGGACACACACACACACAAACGACAACGGAAAATTGTGCACAAAGTTCATGTGGCAAGCCATTTACGGATCGTCTTTATACGAAGTCCTGGCTTTGTCTCTTTCCGAGAAGTTAGGTCTAGTGCTAAGTGATAACTTAGAATTAAATCCTTCCAATGCCTCGTTTAACATTGGACCACTATGTCGTTCGTGTTGCAGCTGGTAATCTGACCAGATCCTGCCACTCCAACTCCCCAAGTCATACCGAGGTGCGGACCTTCGACTTGAATCAATAATAACATCACCCTCAAGTATCCGAAGCACCTAGAGTGAAACGAGAACAATATTTTACTTTCAGAATATAGAAACGAACACGGTGCAACCTAAGTACCAATTTTCACTTTTTCCGGACATGCATTCCCCCGGGGATCAGGACTCGTTCTCATTATAATTTCAGAAACATAATAAGAATGAATATCCTGATTAGTTTCTAGTCTTAATGATTTTACAGCATTTGACATTATGTTAATTGATTTTTTCTCAATCTTGATGATTTTCGGTGCATGAATGAACTAGATTTTTCTTACCCGAGACATGCGAGGCCTTGTCCGAGGATCCCGCCGTAGACACAAAGATGCAGCATGTAACATGCAGTAAACCTCATGTTCTGAATAATTGTTCCCGAGCTGTGGATCAACTAGTTCATGGATGGCATATGCATCCAATAAAGGGCGTGCCTGTAACAGATCAAAAAACCATAAATCAGAGAGATAAGCCACAGGGCAGACCAATTGTAAACCCTCCTCTGGAAAGAATATCTGGTTAGCTTGAGAAAATTATGGCACTCGGTGGATAGAGCTATACCCACTCAGTGAGACACTGCTGGCCCTTAGGCCTGTTAAGATCCACTGCTTTACGTCCAGTAACAAGTTCGACCAGCACCACACCAAAGGAGTAAGCGTCTGCTTTTTCTGTTATCTGTCCGCTTTGAGCATATTCAGGAGCCAAGTACCTAAATGAAGCGTAATAGTTTAATGGAACTTGACAATTTTATTGTAGAGATCATAGTCTAGAACTGAGAAAACCAAGTAATAGAAGAATTACCCAAATGTTCCAATTACTCTTGTTTCAACTCCTGTCTCTCCATCAGGTTGCCATCTTGCCAAACCAAAGTCTCCCACCTTACGGAAAAAGAATCGAGTGAGATCAGAAAAGTTAAGTACAATATGAAAAGTGTGTGAAAACATGAACAAAGACAATTTTTTATTTGGGTACGAAAGAAACTGCACATAATAGTAAATAAATATTTATATTATCTTTCTATCAAGTGGAGAAGCTTTATAGCAGGAAGACCTGTTGAGAATGGTGATCAAACCAATGTTAAGAAAGTAAAAGAATTTAATTCACAGTATTAAACTATTGGGCTATGTCAAGTAGATACACACGTGCGAACAAGATATAACTGTATAAACCCTTTGATTGCAAGAGAAAATAACAATCTCTTCACAACTAATAATTATCACAAAATATACCGTTATTGTTTTGCCTACGTCTACTAACTACAGAGAAGCATAGATAAAACATAAACAAATATAACATACCATATCACATGATCAAGTGTGCACGTTTATATGCACAGGCAGATGCATATGAGAAAGCAGTAATTGAAATAGATCAGAAATTGTCTAAATACGTCATGTTTTCTACTTCAACAGTTTGACTATTTCCAGATAACAAACTTCTGAAAGATCAAATGAGAAACCAAGAAAGCCCACACGTGCAGAGACCTGAAAACATTACGCGACATCCACTGCATACTTAATAATATTTTCAACTGGAATAGCAAGTTAAGAGATTTGCTGTACCATGGGTTCGAAGTCATGGGTAATGAGGATGTTATTCGGCCTCATGTCTCGATGAACAATGCAACCTACTCTGCATTCCTCATGAAGATATCGTAGACCTCGTGCAGCTCCCAGTGCAATTTTTTGACGTGAAGACCACGCTAATGGATCTCGATGACGTCCTGGAAATACCAGAAACATCAGTAAATAATGAAAACTATTATTATACCAGGATGAATGAAACCAATCAAGCTCTAATGGTAAGAGATCTCAACACATATAAAGTACCATAGATATATTCATGATATGCTCTTCCTAATAGGTGTAGGTTTCAAGAGTGTTTATGAAGTGAGAAGAACATACCATAAAGATGAGAATCCAGAGATCCATTGCAAATGTATTCATAAACCAGTAATCTTCTTCCATCTTCAATGCAGAAACCAATCAGCATAACCACATTTCGGTGCTGAGCACAGCTGAGAACTTCAACCTCCGAGCAAAATTCTTGATCTCCTTGAGAACTGGCCAATTTGTGTTGCTTGACAGCAATGGCCTGACCATCTGGAAGGACTCCTCTATGGACAGATCCAAACCCACCTTCAGCTAAAAAGTTAGCTTGTGAAAACCCTCCAGTGGCAAGCTCCAGCTCGGCATATGTGAACCACCTTGGAGGCTTTCCAAATGCCGGAGCCTTATGTTGACAAAGCGAACACAAGGGAGGTGGTCCAGGTGGTGCATTTCTAGAGAGCAAAATTGCTTCTCTCAAATTGCCACTGATTTCCATATTAGACCTATAGCTTGGGGATACAAACCCAGTTTCATCGTCAAGTTTACAAAGCTTTTCTAGCAAGGCCTTTGTTACAGAACTTTGAGTTCGATTATTGCATCGTTCAGAGCTTTCTCCAAGCAAGGATTGAATGTGTGAACTGGTAAATTCTGCTACCCATGGTTGAAACCTTAAACTTGAAGTGGAGGATAAGTTTTCACTCTCAGTGTCTGAACTGGACTCATCAAGTTCTTGCTCTTGTTTCGAACCTGATAATTCCTCTTTCTTTAGACCATCCTTCATTTCAGAAATGAAGAATGGTGATGTTCCAGGATCAGAGCTTGAAACAGATGAAATTCCGCCTTCAGTCACGGTGAATGTCTCAGGACTACTTGATGGAGTAACTAGTGGACCTAAATTGGAATTCAAAGAATCATTGTTATTATCTTGAATTTTGGACGAGTGATCTTTACCGGAGTCCATCGCTTCCTTTCCCTTTCTAGGTGATCCAACTAAATTTAGACGAAGAACCTTGGGTTGGGAACGCTTCATGACAACAATGTTGCATTGAAGTTCTTCCATGCAACGCTTTTCCTCATGCTTGAGCTGTCTGCAAAATTTGAGGCAAAAAGCTGCATAAATACAAAGAACTATTGAATAGATTCCATTATTACTTTAAAATGGCCTCAACAGGAACTGTAGATATTACTTGTCCAGAACAACCCAATTGGCTTGAGTTCTC
>CAIGRR010487366.1:0-18646 GCA_903798365.1 Fraxinus sp. 1973-6204 | reverse complement strand
AATTCTTCTCGTTTATTTTCTTTTGGAATTTAGAGTTTTGGTAAAATAATCATAGACGGTAAATAAATTATTTGAAAAAAAATTATATTTATATTTATATTATTTTATTTTTTAAGTTTAAAAAGATGAATTTTAAAATAAAAAATAATAAAAAAAGTATCGGCGGGTTGGGCAGATTAGTTGACAGTTTGGTTGCTTAAACCGAAATCAACCCGACCCAAATTTTCAAGGTTTAAATTAATCAAACCAAACTGATTTTTTGGTTCAAACTATGGTTGGACATGGTCCGGTTCAGTTCAGTTTTATTTTGAAGAGAATCGAACTGAACCAAAATTTTCGAGTATTTAATAAATGGAATCGTTCGGGTTTGGTTTGGTTCAGTTCCGTACCAGAATTAATTTTTTTAACATTTACAACAACACTACATAAATACAACTAATGACATGTGCATTCGTAACTTCGATGGGCTATTGTAGAGGGAAAGTCGGACTCGACAGTCGGCGATTTTGATTTGGGCATGTAGATGTAGATTTTCAATTTGTCAAATGTTTTGGAGTTAATGGATCTATGCTTACCGAATGAAAGTATAAAATTGAAAAGAGAATAATAAAAATTTTAAAATGTCTAAATCTTGAGCTAACAATGAAATTAATAATTTGGCCAAAAAGTTAAAACAAAAAATTGAATTTAGAATTTGGGTTGGGGTGGTCTAGTTAGACATGAACTTTGTTTGGGAGTTGGAGTATTAATCACTAAAGTAGTTAATTGTTAATTTGATTAGAAAAAATTTAAATAAATTATTTAATTCAATATAAAAAATTTAAAAAATTATTTAGATTTGGTTCTTCGGTTCTTGGCCTAGAATCGAACTAAACTCATCTGTTCTCGATTCAAATATCTGTTCGGGTATTTAACTTATGAAGAACCGCTTGATTCAATTCGATTCGGGTTCGATTCGATCCGATTTGGTTCGATTTGATAGTTTTGTTCAACCATAATTCAAACAAGGAAAAATATATATGTACACAAGCTTTTACCTAATATTTTACATAATGCACAAGTGGCGGGGCGCCAGCCACTTGTGCATTATGTAAAATATTAGGTAAAAGCTTGTGTACACCTAACACTACTCTTCAAACTAACCGACTCGATCTAGTCTATCAAATAGGCCCACTTCAGTTTGGCCCCGTTATTGTTGAGATCAGACAAAACCAATTGATGAACATGAAGCATAGGTAGTGAGCATTTGTGTCTTCGTCCAACACTTTCCACGCTACTACTCTATCGTAGATTAGACGATCCATACTTGACGTTGCGATGCCACCTTGAAGGCAAGTGAAACACTGCTAAACCATAAAAGGAGACGATGAGTGTGTTGTTTAAATGTATAAGAATTTAAAAGCATTTCCACGGTTGAAGAAACTAAAAAATTAAAGAATAACATATAGGATCAACGACATCATTAGAGTGAGTTGAGAATTAACAACTAGTGATGAACAAATGTAAGATCACATTCATTGACCGGTTGAACAACTCGGTTGATCGAGTTTCATTTCAGTTTAGTTATAATCACACTAGTTTCCGATTTTTCAAGTCAAATCAATCAATATAAATGAGGCACACCGACTTTAAAAAATGAAAAAGGAAACAAATTCTTCTCTATCTACTTCACGTGCATTTATATCTTATTTACAGTACCTTTGTACAATTATGACCCGACTCAATCGAACAAATACAAGTTTTTTGTTTCTCCATTTTAGAAAAGTTCCTCGTGAAATAGGTAATTTATATGTACTATATGTCTCATTCATTATTACTATGATAATGTGCAAGTTGTATAAACCGTTGGCCAATTATCATATTGATTTTAACTGTCTTGATTATTAATTAAAATCACATCCATCTTTATCGTATTGATTTTAACTGTCTTGATTAGTGCGAAATATTAAATAAAAATTGGTCTTATATTATATTATTATCATTGTACAATCGAATTTATCAAATAAGTCGAAATAAATGTTTTGCACCCTTTTGTTCGTATATTGGATTTTTTCCATTCAAGAAGGTTGCGTTGGTTAATTGACTTTGTGTTGTGTGTGTGTCTGAAAACTATATTTGTTTTTAAGTTATTTATTTTATTTAATAAACATAATTTCCAAAATTATTATTTTTTAAGCCTCCTTTGGGCAAAATTTATAAATTATTTACATAGTTAAACTTTATTTTCAACCAAACATTTTTATAGATCCATGATTATTATTCACTGCTCATTTTTATTTATTTATTTATATTTAAGGGTCTGTTTTTGTGTCAGATTTTAATCTAAGTCAAAATCAAACAATTAATATCAATCACATCTTTCATGAGTCCCACCTCTTTTTAACCACACATTTCAAAAACTTCTATCACAATTCACTTAAAATCTGATTTTAATCTACACTAAACACCCTCTAAACCATTCATAAATTCTTTCCCAAACGGAGGCTTATTTTTCTAGAAAGTAAGTACTAATTTACTATCTAAAAAAAAAGCGTTTTAAACAGAATTGGATGCGCTCTCGTGCAATGTTGGTAAATTATGTTTTAATTACGATTGTCCTGAGGTAATGGCTCTAGCGCTTTTCCTTGCTTGTACTTTTCATTTTTGCCACTAACAAATACTCTATTACGATAATTTAATTGAAAAAATATAAATAAATTCTTATAATATCGATTCTCATCATTATCGCACACTTGATCGTATGATTTGAAACAACGATAGGGGTGGGAACAGGATGGGACTGGACTGGGGTAGCCATTCCCATCTGTGTCAATTTGAAACAACGATAGGGGTGGGAACAGGATGGGACTGAAACAACGATAGGTTTTTGAAAAGTTGGATGGGAAGACGATATGAAAATTTAGGGCATGTTTGGTAACAATTAAAATCCAATTAACATTGAAAATATGGTCGTTATTGAATCTCTCACCCGTCTAATAAAAGTCAACAATAATGGCTAGTTTTTCAATTTTAATCCCTACCAAACATGCTCTTAAATTTGCTGTCCAATTTTGCTACCAGAATGGCATTTCGATAGAATTCAACGATCCAGAAGCAATAAATAGATTTGGTAAGGATAGCAACTGCAAAATGCAGCCCAAGTAGCCTTTATTGGGTAGGAAACTGTGCCATCAATTGAAAGCAAAATTTTAATGTACAGCTAATTCCAGAGAAATTTTCAGAAATTGAAATTTGGATTCATAAAAAGGGACCACATTCAAATTCAAGCACTACAAAGGCTGTGAAAGCTCTTTATAATGTTGCTATTTATTTATGGTAGTTGAACTTAGTGGGTGTTTGGTAGGGATTAAAATTAGATTTTTAATATATTGTGATAGAAATTTTTGAAATGTGTGGTTGAAAAGCTGTGGTATTCATGAAAGATGTGTTTAATATTGATTGTTTGACTTTAATTTAGATTAAAATCTAATTTTAATATGTACCAAACATGATCTTAATAAATAAACCCATCAAATGATTGCACTCAATGCTTGCCATTGCTAAATCATACGGATACAACTTAAATGCACCCAAGCATCTTCCGTGCGGCTAAGTTTCAAAGTTACTTTTTTGACTATTTATTAGACGCATATTTTTTTTTTTTTTGCTTCACACTAAGATTATGACACTCGAGTGAAACTTGTGGTCATGCTCCGAGTCTGTTGGATATGTATAATTTTAATTATTAAATGATTTTTAAAATGATTAAGCCCCTGTTTGATCCATATTTTTTTCATTCTCATTCTTCTACTTATTTTCAACCACACATTTTTCAATAAAATAATATTGTCCATCACATCAATAACTTTTACTTCTTTTTCAACCACATACTCCTCATCACATCAACAAAAAAATACATTTTTTTGAAAATAATGTGTACCAAACAGGGGCTAAAAATAAAGGAAAAAAAAATTTACGCTTAGACCTCACTTAAACTTGCAAAACTTGAAGTTTCGCTTCCACGTCTAATTACGTTTTGCGCTTTTTAGAATACTGAAAAATAGTGTTTATCAAATTTGCAAAAAATAAATAAATTTAGTACTCAATATTGAGTTTCATATTTTTCAACATTGAAGTAAGACCAAACTTGTGAGTTTATTATACTAGAAATTTTCTCCTAATTTGCTCATCAAAATTGTTTAATACTTACTGTAAAACTCAAAGGTTGAAAGATGGAGGACTTTGTCTGTAAATAATTGTGCATCTTTCATTTTGTGGTCCATGTGTTGACAGACGGTGGGTCCTCCATTAGCCCCAGCCACCACATATCGGCGGCGCGTGGGCTACTCCCAAACACAAAAGGCCAATGGCAGGCCCCAACCTTTCCTTCTACACATGGCACCGTATCTGTTGCGTCTTGAAATCGAACTCTCTCTACCCGTAGCATTAATCTTACGGTTTCTCCAATTTACGCCAGGTGCGCACCACACTCTCTCAGCTTTACTGATTTTTTTTTCCCTTAATTGTAAGTCTTAAGTTTATTAGGGATGCTATTATCATTTTCTTTTCCGTTGTTGATATCGACTTCAAGTATTGGGGTATGTATAAGTTTGAAAACCTGCTTTGTTTTCTGTATAACTGTTTCTGTGAATTTAGAACTGTGAAATGCGGGCAAAAGTGAATCTACTGGTTCTATCAGTTAAATGTGAGTGGGATTGAATTTTGAATTTAATTGAATCTGAAGTGTGGATTTCCTGTAAGTATTTGTTTTTGAAATGAGATTTCATTTGATGCTTCGAATTGGATAAGGTTTGACTAGGACCTGAATTCTCTTGTATTTATCCGGATTTGGTTTAGATTCTCTAATTTGATTTTGCGGCGGACCCCAGAAAACGAGCTGGTCACAGCGACTCCTGAAGACCTGATGAATCATTTGGGAATTTTGGCATCCGTATTCATCTTATTTTGGTCTTCTGAGTAATGGGTTGCATTCATTCAAGAGCATGTATTGGTCAGTTATGCGTACCCCGAGATGCTGAGGTTAAACAAAGTGAAACTGTGAAAACAGCAGCTGAGATTGCATATTTCTCATCTGCTCAATCTGACGATGAAGGAGAAATTAGAGATCAAGTAAATCAGTTAGGTTTAACAAGGGATAATGAAGTGGGTATAACTCGGCTGTCCAGGGTGTCAGCCCAGTTTCTACCTCATGACAGTTCACGAACTGTAAAGGTTCCATCAGAGAGTTATGAACTATGCTACTCATTTCTGTCTCAGAGAGGCTACTACCCCGATGCCCTTGATAAGGCCAACCAGGACAGTTTTTGCATTCACTCTCCATTTGGAATGAGCCCAAATGATCATTTCTTTGGGGTTTTTGATGGACATGGGGAATTTGGAGCTCAATGCTCACAATTTGTGAAGCAGAAGTTATGTGAAAATTTGCTTAGGAATAGTCAATTTCAAACTGATGCAGTCGAAGCATGCCATTCTGCTTTCGTGATGACAAATTCACAGTTGCATGCTGATGCAATAGATGATAGCATGAGTGGAACAACTGCAATTACAGTACTAGTTCGGGGTAGGATGCTTTATATTGCCAATTCAGGTGATTCGAGGGCTGTTGTAGGTGAGAAAAGAGGGGAGGAAATTGTTGCTGTTGACCTATCAATTGATCATACTCCTTTCCGGGTTGATGAACTTGAACGTGTGAAGCTTTGTGGAGCTAGAGTTCTCACCTTGGATCAGATTGAAGGACTCAAGGACCCAGACGTACAGTGTTGGGGAACTGAAGAAGGTGATGATGGTGATCCTCCCAGAATTTGGGTGGAAAATGGTATGTATCCGGGTACAGCTTTCACGAGAAGTGTAGGTGATTCTGTTGCGGAGACAATAGGTGTAGTTGCAAACCCAGAAATCGTTGTCTTGGAGCTCACACCAAATCATCCTTTCTTTGTGATTGCTAGTGATGGTGTATTTGAGTTCCTTTCAAGCCAAACCGTGGTGGACATGGTAAAAAATTTCTTCTTTGATTTTAGAAGTGTGCAGTTATGATATCCATGCAGATAATAGTCCATTTAATTGCTACACTTGCCCATGTGTACTTCATCTGTACGTTGAGAACTATATCTTAATATTTAAACATGAGAAAATAAATTGGAAAAATTGTCTCTTGGAAACAATATGGAATCAGGAAAAAAAAAATTGAAAGCAAAAAAAGAGAAGAGGAAAATATGCAACTTGAAAAACAAGATTTTAATTTGGTGAGGAAGATGGAAAAGCCTAATAAATAGAAGCAATGCAGCGTGTTTATATGACAGTTTAAACTCTTTGTCTTGTTAGTCATTAGTAAGAATTTTGATTTTCTTCGCAAGAAAAACAGTCGTTAATTAGCATACAGATCATTTGGCAAATATGTTGACAATAAATTTGGAAAGGCTAACAGAACTTGGAAAAGAATTGAATATAATATCCTTAATCAGGCAGCCAAAATCTAGTACTTATGACATACGGTAAGGTGACATCACTTAATTTAAGATGAATAAGGAAACTTAAGTTATTCTTTTTTAGTTTTCAGATTGCTTGCTTTGCTTGTAGATTACATAGAGTAGGGTACGGGTCTTGAGTGACGTACATGATCACTCTAAATATACTTGCCAGGGATGACGTATGGTAAGGTAACATCACTAAATTTAAGACGGATAAGGAACTTAAGTTATTCTTTTTCTGTTATCTGATTGCTTGCTTTGCATCTACTTGGAGTTGGGTATAGGTCTTGAGTGTTGTACAGGTTATAATGTGTAATTCTCNAATATACTTGCCAGGGATGACGTATGGTAAGGTAACATCACTAAATTTAAGACGGATAAGGAACTTAAGTTATTCTTTTTCTGTTATCTGATTGCTTGCTTTGCATCTACTTGGAGTTGGGTATAGGTCTTGAGTGTTGTACAGGTTATAATGTGTAATTCTCCAACACCCAAATATAAGATATGTGAAAATGGTAAAATATTATGGACCTCGCTATACTACCCGAATTTTTTACCGAATTTTTTACCGAATCGCCATATGGCGGCCCCCTATTGGGCGGGCGCCTGGGCCCACAGGCACCCCCCCAATAGGGGGCCGCCATGTGGCGAATCTGTAAAAAATTCGGTAACCCATTAGGCTGAAATAGAATAATCCAAATATTATTATATTTTAACCTTTTGCCTAGTAGTTACAATTAAAGGTTTTTCAGTATAATGTCAAATTTAAAAATAGGCATCCAACGTTATTTGTGATAGCTATATAACCATGGAAGCATCATTCTTATTCCCTTTGAGTTTGTAGGCAATGGACAAAAGTGTAAATGTGTCCCATATCAATGATTATATGTTTCATGTTCATTATAAAAAGAAGATATATACAAAAGTTTGCAAATTTTTATGGCACTTATCACACTATAAATTTGGAAGAGATTGATTGAGAGAAGACTTACACTTGAAATGACGGTTTCGCATTAATTTAGATTTATTCTAGGGAGACCGACATGAAAGCTATTTTTCATTATAAAGATAATGGAACAATATAGGAAGGAAAAGAAAATTCGTTATATGCAAATAATTTATTTAGAAAGGCATGTGATAGGTTCCTATGCAACTATTTTGATTGGTTCTTGAAAATAAAGGAGTAACAATTGGTACATTATCTTTTACAATGATATGTGCAAGGGAGCTACAATCACAATGACACACTATGGAAAAGAGTGTAGCCAGTTTCCAACTACAATACGGTTCATCAAACTCTAAGCCTGTTTTTGTTTTTATTTTTATGGATTGTCTAAGGACACACATGGAGTCTAGCTAATTTTAAATTACTAGAGAACTGTAGCTTTAAGTATATATTTGTTTGTCCTAACTATGGATTGGATAAGGACACACATGACTGATCCCCTGATGTATGCTTTTTCTAGATGATATCATGTTAGTAGATGGGACTAAAAGTGGGATTATATCTAAATTAGCATTATTGGAAGCTATCTTCGGACAAATTTATCCAGTTTTAGAGTGTATACCTTTTAATCAATGTAGAAGTACTTGTTAACATAGGAGATCGCGGCAGAATACGTATATGTGAGCATACTCGATTGTCTTCAGTCTTCTCTATTATTAACTGAGAAGGATATATTGAAGATGATGCTAATTTCAAAATTAAATTTGATTGGGTTGGGTTAATAAGAGTAGAGCTTCTTCTGGGTTTTGCATGATCAATGGATTTCTAAATAGTTAAAGGTTCTATAAGACTAATGTGGAGCATAGATGTTACATGGAACGGAATGTTGGTAGATTGGAAACCAAATATGTCTATGTTGAGTGTAGTTTATATGAGAATGTAAAGATGAATTTGTAGAAAAAATTAAGAGGTTCAATAAGAATAAACCGTATTCATTAGTTGGTTAATGTAGCATCCACTGGAAAAAAATTTGGGTGAAACAATTAGCATGGTTTGGCCATTTCAAAGGCTATTAAATACACTGGTTGGAAAAGGTGATGTATAACAATATCAATGTGACAATGTCTTAATCAATTATCCTTTTACTCTGTTTCTTTGAGAACACTGGGGTATGAAAAAATCTTGTAGCTTATTATACCAACAAGGGACAATGGAGAATGTATCTCATTCACGGAAAGAGGTGAAAATGTAGAATTCAGTAAATAGAGACTGTCTGCTCTTTGCTTACATTTCATGTAATATGAGCCTCTCTTAAGATTGTGGATCAATATCGTGTCGATTTTTATCTCTACCAATATTCTGCCTTTACTTTTTCCTATGTTTTTGACAGAGTAGTAGTCTGGAAGGTAGGGAAATCTAACCAGTTAACTTTTTACACACTCAAGGAAAATGAACCAGTAATTTCATAATTGAAATATATTCCAAGATAGAGGGAAGGAGCGCTTTTCCCCCTAAAAGATGCTGAACTTTCATCTCAAAATTTTCTCTATGCATTAAATCAGTCATTAAATAAGGGCAGTAGAGAGTGTCACCTTATACTTCTGCTTCTGCTATCCCTGAGGATTGAAAAGACAAGGAGGATGGAAGAAAAAAAGGATGACTTCTCTCTCTCTACATTTTCTCTTTTCAGATGGACTTCCCCTCAAGGATCTCTTACGAACACTTTGTCTATTTTCTCTACAACCAACATTCTCTCCCTCCCTCCCCCTCCCTGCCTCCCCTTTTGATCACTGAAGCTTCTTTTTCTGATACTGCTCAGGTTGCGAAATACAAGGACCCCCGTGATGCATGTGCTGCAATTGTTGCCGAATCATATCGTCTTTGGCTTCAATATGAAACTCGTACCGATGACATTACTGTGATTGTTGTTCATGTAAATGGATTAAATGATGTAAGAAGGCTCCTTGATTTTCATCTTCTATATCTCATCACAGCTGTCTTTGTCCTTATTTTTCCTTATTTCTTTTAAGCCTTTAATTTTAGTTTTCATCTATTGTAAGGCTGCACTCGATCAACCAACAAGTTCTGTTGCAGTTTCAAAACCTACTTTGCCTCAAGTGGTTGAAGTATCCAGATCAGAGTCTCCATCCCATATGAGATGGAATTCTAGAAGCCACCGTGCACGGCATGATATATCACGGTCACGACTACGGTCTATTGAAAGCTCTCTAGAGAATGGTCAAGAATGGGTTCCCCCTTCTCCAGCCTACAGAAAGACTTGGGAAGAAGAAGTAAACTTTCCTTGCTTAATTTATTTCTTTTACTCAAAAGTTTATATGCATATATTATTAATGTTCAGTAAATTCATAACCTATATATGACAGGCTCAGATTGGACGGGCCTTGAATGATCATTTTCTTTTCAGAAAACTCACTGACTCCCAGTGTCATGCTTTGTTGGACTGCATGCAAAGAGTTGAGGTTCAAGCAGGAGATGTTGTAGTTGAACAGGTATTCTAAAAACTTGATTTTATTTGCTGGAATAATGGAAGCTCGTAGTTTTCTAGAACATGATTAGGATAAAACACAATTGGTGTTGTCCATAATTAGAATATAATAAAAAGAACCTAATAATGAACTACATTCTTGAATGTGAAATTCTAATTTATGTTAATTAACTGAACGTGAATGTTAATTGAGAATTTATAATAGAGGCATGGACGTGAATGTGAAATTCTAATTAATATTAATAAAATGAATGTGAATGTGAATGTTAATTAATTGAGAATTAGTAATAGGGAATCGTACTTGAACGAGAATTTTGTATTATTTTTTATAGTTTGTAAATTAAATACATATTAAAAACGAAAGTAAGGTATTATTGAAATAATTAAATTGTAGTAGGGCTATAATCGTCTAAAAAAGATTCTCGCTTAATTAGATATTTAGTCTATGTTTGGTATACATTAAAATTTTCATTCTCATTCGTCTACTCATTTTCAACCATACATTTTTCAATAAAATAATATTTTCCATCACATCAATAACTTTTCCTTCTTTTTCAACCACACATTCTCCATGAATCTATTATTCCAGAATACATTTTTCCAAAATAATATGGCTCAAACACACCCTTAATATTATATATATAATATATAAACTTTTAGATTAAATCAATACGATACTGGAGGAGGCAAATGTCCTAGGTTCAATACGATACTGGAGTAGGCATTTGTCCTAGGTTCAAGTCTTGTTGCTACACATTTAATGAAATTGTACATGTATTAGGATGTGATGGATATAAATGGAATTCTGCCCATACATAGGAGGCATGTTAGAGGATGAATCTAAAATCGGTTATATATAAATATATTAACTGACATCTTGTGCTACTCTACTTAAAAAAGTTGATATTTAGGATCTATCCCCCGACAGACCTATTAACAACTTGTCTGATGGGAATTTTTAGCAAATAAAATTGATAAAAGTTGGTAGGCCATGAAATGTGTGGTTAAAAATGAGTAAAAATTGTGGATGGAATGTAATGTGATTAAAATGAAGTTTGACCATCTTTTTAGCAAAAAAATAGCTACATCAACAGGCTCTATGCTCCTTCAAGCAATTCGGTCCATCTAAAAGCCAAGTAAGCTTTCAGATTTTGAGATTTATATTTTCAAATGAGCCACCATCTTGTAGGGTAAGGGTAAATCCCACATCGATTAAATTTAAAACGCTCCGCTCTTGTTAACAAGGTTGATCATGAAACTCAAAGTCTTAATATAATATCAGACTTTACTAAACTCAAACAAGCAATTTAATTTCTGAAGCTCAAACGAGCATTTGAATATCACTCAAATGATGCCCCATCTTGCGGGAGCATGTTAAAGGCTTAATCCCACATCGGGTAAGTACAAATACTAATCAATATGTAAGTGTTTGGGCTATTCTTAACTTCATTGACCTTTTATGATGGTACTTCAAGTCTTAATACATTCCCTGCATCATTGCCAATAATACAATCTTCTACAGAAAGGACTCCACAAACTACGATTCTTGGTGTGCTTTTCAATTGTATTGTAGAAAGTTCTATAATATACAAGCATCAACTTCAGGCATGGATGCTATAATATAATAAATGATGAACCAGATTGAAGGATATGTGGACTGAATTTTATGTAAAACTCATGACGGGAAGAAGTTCATAGATAAAAGCTCTGATTCTAATATTTGAGAAACTAAGAAATCTTTTATCTTCTAATTTGGCGATCGTTAGTCAATGTTGGTCCATTTTGTAAGCAATAGCCTTTGTTTCAATTATGGTAGACATAACTAAAAGTAAAATGCTCGTGCTTGTTTCTTTCATACTTAGAGATTAGTAACATGTATTGAGATATGGGCTTTTCTTCTTTCAAAATGTCTCTTTCTCTTGCATCATATGCATTATGATAGATGAATTCTACTTGTCTCTGTCAAGTCTAGGATTTTCAGCCTGCACATGGTGGATGTCTAATTTTACAACTCCTAGCCAATATAAGTCTGTTGCTGTAAGCGTAATTAATTTGTATTTGGTAGGGTGGAGAAGGTGAATGTTTCTACGTTGTTGGCAATGGAGAATTTGAGGTCTTTGCAACGCAGGTGCTCATACATTTTTGTTGTACTGAAGATATCACAGATCTTCTAGATTTATCTCATATCAATCTATGCATGACAGTAGGGATGTCAATGACATCATGAAGAAAATGCTAATCTTTCAGTTGAAATATCAAGCTCAATTGATTTCATTTTCAATATCTAATATGCCATCTCTGACATGGAGCGTATTATGTCAGGAAGAGAAAATTGGAGAAGTGCCTAGGGTTCTACAACGTTATACTGCTGAAAAGTTATCTTCCTTTGGGGAGCTGGCACTGATGTGAGCTATCTACAATTTCCTGTTGCTTGCCTAATTAAATTCTAGATTTTAGTTAGAGCTAGCATCGGGTTTGCAAAAGTTTGATCAATACGTTTAAATGAAATATGATCATATAGTGATGTAGGAAGTAAGGTCTTTCTTCTGTCTTTTGACAGAAAAATCTGTAATTAGAAGTTGAAAAGTTATGACATCAACCAAGTCACTAACTTTTATATTAACTTTCTGGAGACACAATTCATTGATGAGATATATCAGGCCCTCTTTTGCTGGCTATTGATGCCAAATATGGATGGTATTAGACTTTATAGCTGATTTGATCTCAATATCTATGTTTTCAGGTTTTCAATTTCTTACCTGCAGGTCTAATAAACCCCTTCAAGCTTCTGTCAGAGCAGTGACTAATGGAACTCTGTGGGCACTTAAAAGAGAGGATTTTAGAGGAATCCTCGTGACAGAGTTTTCTAATTTGTCATTATTGAAGTTACTGCGATCAGTAGACATTCTTTCAAGGTTGCCAGTTTTACAGCTGAGGCATATTGCAGATTCACTTTCACAATTGTCTTTTTCTGATGGGCAGAAAATAGTTGATGAGGTATATTTTGTTTCTTATTTGAATTTCTTTTTCAGTTCCATCTCTCTCATTTTCTTTTGACCATTCATCTGCAGAGCGAGGACCTTCTGGGAATGTACATCATCCAGAAGGGTGTGGTGAAAATTACTTGTGATGTGGATTCAGCAAAAAATGTAAATGCATATAGTATTATACCTCCATCTGACAATCACATTGATGATATAACCAACAAGAGTCTCTCTGTGGAGAAGACTGAGGGGAGCTATTTTGGAGAATGGAAACTTCTTGGTGAAGATATTTCTCCCTTTAGAGTTGTCGCTGTGGGCGATGTGGTATTCTCTGTCTTAACAAGGGAAAAGTTTGATGCAGTTGTTGGCCCTCTCGCAAAGTCTTCGCAGGATGATCATAAGTATGCCTTAAGTTTCTGTATTTTAATAAAATAATCATTGGCTATCTATATATTTATATATCTGGAACTTTAGAGATATTGTTTGACCTTGTTCAACTTAAAATTTTTCTTGTTTTTTTTTATCTTGACCCGATTTGGCTGTTAAATTTGATTAGGTCAAAGGACTACTCTACTAGTTTCTTCTTGGAATCTAACAAAAAATTGGAAAATTTATCTATTGACAAGGTCCAGCTCGTTGATTTGGTAAGCACGTTATCGTTTTTCCATATATGTTTTAAACTTTTACGCAAAAATTAATTCTATAGTAATTTTGTCAAGGAGTGGAGAACGTGTTTATATTCTACGGACTGCTGTGAGATTGGCCTCGTAAGTTTGAGAGACACAGGTTGGTCTTCTGCAGTACACTGTTCAAGTTATTATTTTCATACTTTATCAATTCCAACTGGTGCTAGGCACTGCCACCAAACACTTCCTGGAGGTGCTCTTTAATGGTGATTTACCTTGTACAGTTGGTTTATAATAATTTATCAGGATGGAAAGAGGGCCATGGATGTCGAATTCAATAATGCAATTAAGGGGTATATTTTTACAATATTACACTCCACAATGGTCATTTTCCTTCCTTTTCCTATTATCTGCAGAAAATCTTCTCAGCTTGAAGAGGTTTTCTAAGCGGAAGGTTAAAAAACTTGGAAAAGAAGCACAAGTCCTGAAAGAGAAGTATCTGATGACGTATATAAACCCATCTGCTTGTGTTCCTCGAATTATATGCACTTCTGCTGACTATACACATGCTGGCATACTTCTAGATACACGTCTTGCTTGCTCTTTGACCTCAATAATTTACAAGGCACTTGATGAACAATCTGCACGGTTCTGTGCATCCTCTGTTGTTATTGCCTTGGAAAATTTGCACAAGGTAGCTTTTTGCAAGATCGACTTCAATTTTCTTTGTGCCTTTGATTTTTAAAGCGCTATTCAATATTTTTTCATTATTTTCAGAATGGCATTCTCTATCGAGGTGTGACCCCTGATGTTCTAATGTTAGACCAGGCAGGATATATACAGGTTATAGAATTTTTGTTTCTGCATTCAGCAATGTTTTTCTGTGTGTTCCTAAACACACAAATAACCAGAATTCCGAATAGTCTGTTAATTGATGATTTGTTTCTTAATACTATAGCTAGTGGACTTCAGGTTCGGGAAGAAGTTTTCTGGTGATTGTGGTGAGAGAACATACACCATATGTGGTATCGCAGATACTTTGGCCCCAGAAATTATCCAAGGGAAAGGCCATGGTTTTCCTGCTGACTGGTATTCCACCATCATTTACTTTCATGATTTAACTTACAAGGATTTCAAGGTAGCCAAGTGCTTCATCAACTGTTGTTTACAAAAACATGTAGAAAATTGTTTTGAAAAAATGAACAAGCTATCTTTTTCTTGTTGACTGGGAAATAAGTTGACTGCATAGTGCATTGGAAAGCAATATTGAAAAATCAAAAACTAACTAAAAAGCATTACAGGGATACATAAAGTAGCNTAATTTCTGCCTGCCTTCTTCAATCCACTCTCTCCTATTTATATGTTGTTGTGCTTCTCGAACGTTCCTTTAACGGCTTCTGTTACTGTGCATGTGACCCCCTTTCCTCCTGTATTTCCTCTTTTGCCCTTGCTCTTTTATTGCGCCTTTGATATGTAATCTGGACTGTGGGTCTATCAGAATACTATTGTATGCCAGACACTGGTGTATTAATTACTACTCAGATAGACATGTTTACCTCCTTTGAGCTTAAAACATTCCTAAATTGGTCATTGCTTTAGCTACCCATGATTCATTTGGGATTTCAATAGGAAATTGTTTCTGGAACTTCGGAAGGTTAGTTTATTGGAGGAAGGTGTAGTGTCTTATATAGAAGCGTGAATAACCAATAAGAAGAGGCTTGGCCCTCCATGAACGCTGCATAAATTCTGTGAGATGGAATCTTTCGTTAGTACACTAGGATATAATTGACCAATGAAACATGAATGCTATATTCAATTTCAACTGTTGTATAGTGCCTATTCTTACTTTTAGATATTACAGTTTAAAAAATAGTACGAGATCATCATCTCATCTTCACCATTACCACCTTATTGTTGCTAGTATCTTAACTAACACTAGTAGTTATGACTACTTAATTAGGGACTCCACAACTGGTCTAACTTTATTGGAGCAACTTAAAAGTATTCTCTTCTCCAGGAACTTGAGGGTTAAAAATTCAAATGGCCATTGAACTTTGCACAATGTTTTCCATAGGCCATTAAACTTTAAAAAAAAATTAGATGGTCACCGAACTTATCAAATCATTATCCCTTTGGCCGTTAAACTTTACAAGTTTCTTGGATGGTCACCAAATTTATCAAATCGTGATTCCATTGACCATTAAACTTTAAAATTTCTTTGGAGGTACATTATTGTTGTTATTTGACGACAAATCAGTTAAAAATGCGCTTATAAAATATGATTTAAAAAATAATATTACTTAAAAAAATACAAATAAACAAAAGAAAACGCACAAAAGTTAAAATTCAATCGCCTTTTTTTTTATTAGTTCCTTTAATTGATAGAATTGCATTTTAGGCTGATTTATTGTCAACTAACAATAATAATGTGCTATATTAGTGTTTCTTTTTGTCATGTCAACCGGTCAATCGAATTTTTTAACGGTGAGTTATGAAGTAATGAATGGGATAACGATTTGATAAGTTTGGTGACCACCAGAAATTTTTTAAAAGTTTAATGGCCAATGAGATAACAATTTGAAAAGTTCAGTGACCATCCAAAAACCTTTTATAGTTTAATGGCCAAGATAACAATTTAATAAGTTCGATGACCATACAAATTTTTTTAATGGCCAATGAAAAATATTGTGTAAAGTTCACTGATCATTTGGATTTTTATCCCAAAAATTGATGTTTATCTTACTTTCAGGTATTAGGGAGAGATGAATCATGGTTAGTTTGGTTGTTTCTTGCTGTTATCAGCTAGTTTGGGTTGTTGTTTGCTTGTATCATCAGCTTATTCAAAAAATTTGAATTAATTATTCAGTTTTATACTTACACTTCCAATAATTACGAGTATAATTCAAAGTTATACCAACTAGAGAAGTGCACACATGAAAAACACGTGAGAAACTCACTTTTTATTTATTTCACATATACAATTTGTTTTACACAAATTTATTGCCCTTCCATGTTATTTCTGCATTTTTTTCATTTGCCTACATGTTCATCATCTTTTCGTTATGTGAATTTCACATTATTTAAGGATGACTTCCATGTGCCTGTGTTATATATGAACTTTGATGCTTGATTGTTAATATTATTTCCCTTTGACTATCCAATTATTTTTGCGTTTATGGGGAATTTTCTTTTATACTCCGCCATAAAAAAATTTCTTCCCTCTAACTGTGTAGGTGGGCACTTGGAGCTTTGATCTACTTCATGCTAAACGGCGAAATGCCTTTTGGTTCTTGGAGAGAAAGTGAGCTCACGTTTGCTAGAATTGTGAAAGGACAGCTAACACTCCCACAAACTTTCAGCCTTGAAGCTGTTGATCTCATTACTAAGGTGGAATTGAAGTATCAAGTTATTTTTTAGTTTTATTAATTTATGAGTAACTACTCTATTCTAACAACTCGTAGCATCCAGTTACTAGATGTTGATGAAAGCACAAGACTTGGAACCCAAGGCATTGACTCTATTAAAAGTCATCCATGGTTCAACGATATTGATTGGAAAGGATTAGCAGATAATACTTTTCCTGTTCCCCATGAGATTGTCTCACGTTTAAATCAATACCTGGAAAGTCATTCTGAAGATGCAGCGCCTTTGTTGAATTCTCCATTACAAGAGGTGGAAGAACTTAACACCCCAGAATGGCTTGAAGACTGGTAGAACAGTTTAATTGGCTTATTGCTTCTTGTTCCCTCTACAACTCCACTTTTCTCTCTTCAGTTTACTGGTGGACTATTTACCATATCGATCCATGACTACCCTTGTTGGAATGAAGAGGGACATTGTTATATATCCTGTACATGATTTATCTGTAGCATGGAGAATTTACTACCACTTCTGCAGCTTATAGAGGTCAGCCAGTGCATTTATTTATTTTCGAATGACACGTTTGTGAATATGTAAAATGCATGAGCACTCTCTTTTTGTTTCTACTTAATCCCCACCGAATTGTTAGTAAAATTTTGCCTGTGTAACACAGTTGCTACTAGTCAAATCCCAGATTCTCTCCCATACATCTACCTTCATTTTTCTTGGTGTGATTTTTATGTATACAAATACTCATTTTTACTAGACAATCTAAGTTATGCTTAACTAACTAGTTACATGTCAACATCTGATGCAGTTTATTTCAATATTTTGACATTTGCAAAGTTGCTGAAACATTAATAGCTGATTCATTTCTATTGTTCATAAATTTTCTTCATTCTCATATGAAGTGTTTTAATGGTTTGGTTTTGTGCTGGTGATTTTACAAAATTTATTGTTTCTCAATTGTGGTGGCATAAATCTGTGTGGAGTTAGCTGTGTTGTTTTTGGCTAGTGGTAGTGGCTAGTTATTAGCCCCTTGACCTTGAGATGAGCAACGGGCTCTTTCACTCCATGTCATGATGCTAAAAGGTTCACCTGTTTGATGGAGTAGTCTAATTCTTTATAAACCCACCATCTATCTAATGTCTAATTGATGGGGAACTTTGTTTGCTTTTTCTCAACAATCCTCCTTTCCAATGAAGCATTGTCATTTTTTGACCTCTCTTCAAGCGATAGTCTACAATCTCTCTTCCTCAAATCAAGAAGAATCACATAGTCCAACTCTTCGATTGCATCAAGGGTCGCCACCTTACGTGGACACACCCTCTTAAAAGCCAATAAGGGATTTTCCCATCCATCACAATCTAAATCAGGTCCCACCACCTTCATTTCGTAATTGGGGATTTGTCTTGTGCCTTCAAAGAACCTAAGTTTGGAGCCTAATTCTAACATCACATGTACAGTAGCTGAATCCACATATCTAGGCACAAGTACCAACTCGATTGAGGGTGAACCAAGTCAAATAGCAATTTTTGTCTAACTGGCAGGCGGTTGAACCAACTCAAATATCATATGGGGTCTCCGCTCTTCAACTCAACCATAACACCAATGTCCGTAGTAATATCTGAAGTTGAGCTCTAAGGAATACTGTAGTCTAATCATAACACTTACTGCATTATGGTGCAATTTCTACTGCAGCAAATAAGGAGAGAGAGTAGATATAAAAACAAGACCTTTTCTTAAATCCAAGCGAT
>CAIGRR010487342.1:0-12959 GCA_903798365.1 Fraxinus sp. 1973-6204 | reverse complement strand
CACTCCGGGTACCAATGGCATTTCCATTCGAGCATTGTCTCTCTACAAAGATGTCGTTGCTATTGATTCTTTTCATGCATTCCACAGGCAATAACAGTAGCAGCAAGCAGAATCAATGCAGATTATTAACAGAGCTGTTCTCGATGATGGAAGGGCGTTAGTTGTACGTATGTCAGCAACTTTGTGGTACTAACACTAAATAGTGGTCTAGTTTTGCATACAGCTAGGATAAAGTATCCTACTAAACATGAAGACAAGGAATTCAGATATGGTTCAGGGCATATGGATCCAGTAAGAGCGGTCGATCCAGGACCCCATCAAAAGAAGATTACATCAAAATGCTTTGCAGCACGGTCTCGAAGAAACTCAGACTAATATCAGGAGACGGTGGCCGCCATTGCACCAGCAAGCAAACCTTTGGAGATTACATGTAGTAGAACAGACACTAATGTTGGACTTATGAGTTCTACCCATGACACCGCCGAGACTGCTTCAAATCCTAAAATTAGAGTTGAAGTGGTGCTTGAGATACTCTCCTTCAAGTTATTAATGAAAAAACGACATTTTTCTAGACTATCAGTGGAAATTCACAAGATGACTGATGGGAATCGCAGCATTAGAATTCCTTTGATTGTCTTACACTATGTAATGCTAGATAGGGTATAATTCCGAATTGGCGATAATTACGAGCAAATTTGTACTTGATCTTTTCGAGAATCAAAAAAGATTAATTGAAAAAAAATACTCGATCGTCTGCAAATAAGTCTCCTCTAACATACTCTTGTGATACGAATTCGGCCACTCGAAAATTGACCAGTCACTTCCTTATATCCTTTAGACTACAAACAAATGGGTCGAGTCAAATAGTTTGGATATGAAAGGAATAAGTTTTGAATGGGCGGCTGCTGCCTTATCTCTATCTCTTCTTGTGGCCGAAAGTAATATGCACGGGACTCGTTTTATCCAATAATAAAGTCTTTGAATAAATTTGATTGATATATCCTTGGACAAAATTAAGAGCCATTGGCCTAGGCTTTGAATGGCCAGATAGAAAAATTCCTCAAGTACAAGAATTTTTGTCAGATTTTTGTTAGAAATTTGAAATGTATCATTCATATCTGTGTGTATTTTCCCTCCTCCAATCTTTCGATCATTTCCCTACATTTCAAATTCTTGTACGTTTTCTATGAAAAAATTATGTACTCGTAGCATGGTTGGGCCAGATATATTTATAATTGTTTTAAATATTAAAGTGAAAGTATTATCCAAAAGGTTAATTTCATTTTTGGTCACTCAACTTTTAGTGAAAACTCTATTTATTTAATTAACTTTAGTTTGTCTCAATCATATAATTGAATTATAGTTGTTCATTTTGTTAACTTTGTTCCTAGACTTATTGTTGAAATCTTATGCGAACATTAAAAATTGACAATATTATAACTTTTCTAATGTTTGAATGCAAATATTCCGCCTAATTAATCATGGTGTCGATGTAAAAATTGAAAATAAACTTTGTTTAAAGATCAATGGCGATTCATTTGACAAAACATACTCGGAGCTCTATTTATCTCCATTTTCAAGATTTTACAGTTAAGACATGATTAGATGACAACGCTAACGGAGGTATGACATTGAGCCTATGTTTTGCTCATTTTTATAAATTGTTTGTAAACTCTTAATTTAATTTTCATCTATTCATTTCGAGGGACTTACAAGTATTAATACTATCCATTTATTCACCACTCGTTCTATCCACTTACAAATAAAAGGGAAAATTGTAGTCACGGTACCTAACATTTCATTTAATTGCACACTTTCCCCAAACATTTCATTTACACTAGAGAGTAAACCCTGATGTACATGTATAATATTTCAAACTTCTCACCGTTTATGTTTTAAGAAAATCTACTTATTATTCTCTTTGATTCAGAGATTTATAAGTAAAGTTTTCTTACCATATTAACTCACTATAAGTAGGCGATCATGTCTAGTGATCCATATATAGCCCCTGTTTAGTAACAATCGCTAATGTAGTGACTAAAATTGAAAATAAATTAGGGTTCATATTGACCGTGACTTAATCAAGATTTCACTAAAAGTTCGATGACCAAAAATGAAATTAACCCATTATCTAACTCAAGAAAAACAGAAGATAATCTGGCTACAAATATACATTCATAGAACACATTGATATGTAAGGGACAGACCCACTTATATCCATCAACTTTCATCGGGATAAAATGAACCCCTTACAAAAAGTAGACTTGTTATTCAATTGTCTACTAAAGTATTTTCGATTTTAAAAAAATTATTAGTCTACTTTTTTTACATCTAACAATATTCTCTCTCGATAAAAAATTATTTAACATGTCATTCGAACATGCAAAATTACTACAAAGTTGACGAGAAAGATTACAAATTTATTAAAAGTTAAGACTTAAGCCCTGTTTGATTTAGTTGAAAATTAGTTTTTTAGTATATAGTTCGATAAAGTTGATGATATATGCAGTTGAAAACTTAATAAAAGTTATGGATCGTATCATATGAAATGCCGGTTGATAATTAACTTTGAGAGGAAGTTTTAAAAACGGACCAAACAATGCTAAGCGACGATGAAAGATTTTCCTCATAATTGATGGCCATGCCGCCATCTTGATGATCGTACATGGCATGACATAGATATGAAAATGAAAANGAGGAAGTTTTAAAAACGGACCAAACAATGCTAAGCGACGATGAAAGATTTTCCTCATAATTGATGGCCATGCCGCCATCTTGATGATCGTACATGGCATGACATAGATATGAAAATGAAAACAAAATTGAGATAACTCGAATAAAATCTTAGTTACTGCACATGAAATTCACCGGCCAAAAGTGATTGAAAGGGAAATATCATGAGAAACTTTCTAAGATTCTAGTTCTGGTCCATCAAATTTGTACTAGACTTTCATGAGGAGACCTTGACCACCTGGGCAGCACAAAATGTGCAAAAGTCTCTATTTCGCATCTTCAACGTTAGTAATCATGGCTGGTACGACGTTTCCCAAAGTTCTTGGACTGCAGCCATTTTGGTGGCAGTAAGCCGAGTCGTCGTTGCACTTAAGAAAAAATTCACGAATATCAACCACTATTTTATAGCAGATTTAGGTAAATCACAACTCGATCAAGTGAATGTTAATTTCTGTATGCAATCGATTATGCTGTAGAAATTAATCTACACCTTGATTTCTGTCGAATATACTTCTAGATAAACTAAAGCATCTGTTTGGTGCCGATTAAAATTCATATTTTAATTTAAATCAAAATCAATAATCAATTTTAATCACATTGTTCAGGAGTCTTACAACTTTTTAACAACACGTGTCATCAATTTTTATCAAAATCTAGTAAAAATCTGATTTTAATCACCACCAAACAGGAGCTTAATGTACTAAAGTCAACATTCGCGATGGAACTTTCGTCATGGTCAGATTATATAGTGTGTAGCCAATTAGGGTGTTATTTTCCCATAACTAAAATCTCTTTGAGATCTACTGGGTGTACAGAAAGGCAACCAACATAAATTCAACAGATAAGACACATCAGGTGGGCCCTTTTTTCCCCATATTTTAAACTCACATGGGTCCCACACCCATGTGAGTTTTCTGTTTAAATTATGTTGCAATCGTTCGGTACATTAGCATTTTCTCAATCTCTTTAAAGAAATTCCCATTTGGATTCCTATAAGACAAATTTCGTATTTTTATTAATAGAGATTGTTGACTAATAATAATGTTATTTATCCTATATAGCTGAAATAGAACTACCAGCCAGCGGGTACCAACCAGAAGAAAATGACAACCCACCCCCTTAATTGAGTGTCATTCTTTATTATGTCATCCTATGAAAGTTGAGATTCATGGTCTTTCTATTTTTTAAAATTTTTGCTATTTCAACATGTCAACTCTTGCTAATAAATAATAAATGAGAAAAAAAAATATTATAAAGATACCAGGTTGACATATTCTCGTATTAACTAATAAGAGTTCATTTGTAAATGTAGAAAAATATAATGACAAGCGGTTATGTTTTCCCTGAGACTAGGGCCATAAAAGATGGCATATTAGCGTCTTAACCAAAATGCCATTCGATAAATCACATGATCATTTGATGGATCATATAAATGAAATGAGACGGTATGGATAATTTGTGTAAAAAATTAGTTATAAATGGCGGCGGAGGAAGGTGGAGGAAAAGAGAGAGATAATTTTTTTTTTTGTTATTTTTAATATTTTCATAAATTTTGGACTCATTTGCAATTTTTAAAAAGTTGGTGACGTTTTGTGCCAATTATCCTTAATTTAATTTGGTCAAGATCAAAACTTCCGGGGTTTTGATACATGTACATTCGGGTACGGTGAAAAAATTATTTTTTAACTAGTCAATGATGAAATGTCATTTAGACATCATGTACACTGGAATGTAAATTTTGATGTACACGTAGAATAATTCAAACTTCTCACAGCTAACGTGTTAAGAAAACATTATTTACTAAAAGGGTGTTTAGTGTAGATTAAAATCAGATTTTAAGTGGATTGTGATATAAGTTTTTGATATGTATGGTTAAAAAGATGTGGGACCCATAAAAGATGTGGTTGATATTGATTGTTTGACTTTGAATCAGATTAAAATCTAGCCCAAACAGCCCCTTATTGTTCTATCTGTTTCAACAAAATTATGAGTAAAGTTTTCTTATCATATTAACTCAGGGATCAGGTCTAATGATTCATATATAAAGAGTGTTTTGTGTGGATTAAAATTAGATTTTTAGTAGATTGTGATATAAGTTTTTGAAATGTGTGGTTGAAAAGTCGTAAGACCCATAAAAAATGTGGTTAATATTGATTGTTTGACTTTAACTTAAATTAAAATCAAATTTTAATACGGATCAAACATAAAATTATAGAAAAAAGCCACTTGTACATCAATTAGAGGGCCGTAAATTTACAGCCCTCTAAGTGCTGTAAGTGCAGCACTGCAGAAAATTATATGATTGATTGCAGAATGAAAGCAATAAAAGCAAGCGATAGGGACGTGCCACTTACCCATTTGGAATCTTCGAAACGTCAAAAAGTCCATTGTGGCCAGATTCGACCAGATTCCTCTTCCTCCTATTTCTCCCTTCCACCCTTTAGAACTCAGTTGAATATGGCTTCTGAATTCACTGAGAAGAAAAAGTTGCTTTATTCTGATTTGTTCAAAGGCCATCAAAGTATGGCCTCAAGTCCAAGCACTGAATCCGTTTTTGGTTCGAACGTGTACTCTTCTTCGTCTGGTTTGAGTTCATCATTTGGTTCTGAGCTTGGCTCATCCGAAACTTCTGGAAGCGAGGATGAAGATTTCTTTCCCGAGTTAACTCGTCAAATGGCTGAGCTTATGCTTCAGGAAGATGAAGATAACTCATTTCCCAACTGCGTTTCTGATGAACTTAAAGTACATTTCAATTTATTTATTTTTTTAAACTTTTTTTCCAGCTTATTTCTCGGAAAATTTTTCTGGCTAATTATTGGGTTTGTTATCAGTGGAAAAATCAAGCTACAGTTAGAAAACAAGGCCGTGTTGCATGCGGAAGACGAGTCAGGGGGACCGAGTCAACTCAAAGGAAACAGTTGCATAAAACTAAGCAGCGGGGGAACTGGGGAAATGTGCATTATGATGGGTCGGGTATGAGGGCTGTATTTCTGGGTGGATCCGGATCAAGTAACGGGTCTTGTGGTACTGGTGTTTTCTTGCCCCGTGGATCCAGCGTCCCAGCTGGGCACAAAATGAAATCAGGTAGTTTCTTAATTTACAATATCATCCCTCAACTGTTTTGAACGTGACATTTTGGCCCTGATTTATGACAATAATGGAGCATTTTGTATGTACTCATACCGAACTAGAAGGAAATAACATAGGAGAATGACATATGACCTAATCTCCCATCCATGTAAAATTGAAACTGACTAGAGTATTAGGAGTAAAAGAGTAAAAGGGATAATATCTATATGTTTCATGTGTCATCGTCGTACTTTCATATATTGTTTCTTCTTCCTGCACAAAAGGAATTTACGAGTCTTTTGAGGTTTTTTATTTTTTATTTTTTATTTTTAATGAACAAAAACCATGAATAGACACTATTGCATTTGTAAATGGAAGGTCGATGAGGAAAATTTAAAAAAGAATTTTACAATAAAGTGCAAAAGGGTCAAACGTTAGGGATGGTGAAGTGTAAAAACATTTACCCCTTAATTTATCGTGGGTAATGAGATTTGAAATCTTAATATTTAGATATGGAATATGATGACCCAATGACTTTACGAAGGAATCTTATTTGGTGGGTCTCAATTGTTGGCTTCATTTTAGTGTGGGTCATTTAATCAATGAAATGTAAGCATTGTTCCTTAGCTTTTAGATATTTCTTAGTGAAAGAGAGGGACATTTTTAAATTTTTGAACATGAAAGGTACTAGGTAATTTGAACTGTTACTTTTAATTGGAGTGTTCGATACTTAAGCGTCTGTATATTTTTTGATATCTATCAGGAGAATGCTTGACGGTACTCATACCTACAAGAGTATTAGATGCTTTAGAACTCCATTTTAATAGGTCAACAACGTCAAAAGACTCTGTCAATCACTATTCTTTGCAAAACTCAAATGGTATGTTTTCTTTTTCCCTATATATTAATTATATTAATAATGAGTAGATATGCTTTCTCAATTTTTTTGTTCTCCTAGTCGTTTTCTCAATTTTTTTTTTACACCTCAACTTATCACATTTTCTTAGCAAGTAGAAGACGTCAAAGTGTAATGTACCAATGTGAAAAAATGATGTCATCTTCCCATTCCTTAGTTGATCCGAGTTAATTATAATTGGAACCCTTTCTAGCTTAAATGGTCAACCCACCTCAACTGATCTATTACAAATATCAAGTTATGAATTCGAAATAAATGTGTAATAGAGAGTGACAATTATGAATGATAAATTGATAGTGACAGTGTGGATGCAGATTTACATGGAAATGGAGCTTCACGTATCAACAAAGAAGTACAATTGATCGAGAACCTATCGACGACCAACAATAACGAGAATGAAGAAATGCAACTACCGCAAGAATGGACCTATTGATTCGATATGGACTCCGTCGTTGTAGAATTGTTGGTGCCACCCACCCTCGATCATCAACCGTGTGTACAGATTTTAAGCTAGTATGTCTTTTATGTAGTCGATAAATAAAAAATAAATTATTGATAAGATGAATAAAAATTTAAGAATAGTTTTATTTGTAGGAATCTTCAAAATTTTAATAATTTGTGAGCCTGATAAAAATTACATGCCTTTCATTTCTGCCTTGTATGATGAATAAAGAAAGTCAAATGATAGGTCTATATGATATGATGTAATGATAAGTTGATTTAATTTTTAATATAAGCTTTGAGTATGACATTTGACATGGTGTTTTTTGTATTGCTATGTTTGATAGCCTATCTTTTCCATGAAAAATGGAAAACTTTTTTCTTTTCCATGTTAAATGATTGTTTGATGGGTAAAATTTGGCTTGGAAAATAATTTCCCACCCCCACCCCCACCCACACCCACACCCACACCCAACAGGTCCGCCCATGGACTTCATCATCAAAAGCCTTCTTACCTGCATGGCTTTTCAAATGCAAACTGGACAAATAATATAGACTATGGTACTTCTACGATTGTTCATTTTTTTTCTTTCTTTGGCACAACCCCATTGCTTGGAGTTATAACAAGTGAAAGACAATTGCTTGTTCTCCCAGTAAGGCGAAGTTCCATTTAGTGTCAAGCACCGTCCCTAAGGTATTTTGATAAAATCCCTGCCAAATATAGGATGTCAATTTGTCTTGCCTTTGATGTGTTCTAAAATAATTCATTCATTATTGTAGACCACTTGTGTACCGGTTCAAATTGGGTCGGATTAGTCATGATCCGACCTTTTTTTAATGGGATGCATCATACCCTCAGCTAACTCATTTTGATACTACGCTCAAGTCTCGAAGATGCCTTAGTGGTGGCAATCGAGCCGAGCGGCTCGTCGGTTCGGCCGCTCAGCTCGTACTGTAGCTGCTCACGAGCCGCTCGGACTCGTCAAAAAACGAGCTCGAGCCCAAGCACGAGTAGAGCAGGCCGGCTCGGTAGGCGAGCCGAGCCTGCTCGACTCGTTTTTGACGAGTGGCTCGTCTATTTTTTTTTTATTATTATTATTTTTTAATAAAAGAATAGTTAAAAAAAATTAAAAAATGCGAGCCCGAGCCGAGTAGCTCGGCTCGGCTCGGCTCGCTACAGTACGAGCTCGCCCACGAGCAACGAGCTGAGCAGGAGCTCGGCTCGTTTTATAACGAGCCACGAGCTTGAGCTCGTGGGCAACCGGCCGCCCACGAGCAACGAGCTGAGCAGGAGCTCGGCTCGTTTTATAACGAGCCACGAGCTTGAGCTCGTGGGCAATTGGTTCGGCTCGTTTGCCATCACTAAAATGCCTTAAATTTCTATTCAGCTCCTGTACTAATATAATATAAAAATTTCAAAAGATAAATCAAAGTACAAGTACTGGTGGTGTATTCCAAAAGGACTAAAGCAATCACATTCCCAATTCAATGATGATCAACACTTTGACACTTTTTTCAATTTGCCCATAACAAACAAATATTGCAAATTAATAAATGCTAATTTGGGTTTTACTACTTGTATATCAAGATTGATATTTCGGTGTACAGCCTCCTCATAAATATGGGGGCTCACCCAATAAAAAAAAATCGTGAACCTCACTTTTAAGGGAACCTGTGAACGCCGATATACAAGTAGCAAAATCCTACTAATTTGACTACTAATCAATGTTAGAAGATTAGGTGTAACTTAATCAGAGAGATATCTCTGCGAGACCCCATTATATTTCCTTTTACAAACTTTGAGGCAATAACATGCCCCTCCAACCATTATAAATAATAATCCAATATAAATAAATTAATATAAAACAAATAAATATAATAAAAAGGAAGAAAAAGAAAATTGTATCACCAACCCATTCGAACCCGTTTCTTACCACCATCTCCAAATTCTCACTCTCTTTTAGTGTACCAATTATACTAATAATTAAGATTTTGATGTGGAAATTTCACTTTTGTTAAAATTGCTCTTTATAGTGTGGAATTAAAAGAGTGGATTGAAGAGGATTATTTTAGTGTAAGAAAGTCGAGAATTATACTTTATTCGATGTAAACTTTATTCACTTTGTGATGATTTGATTGATTTATATGTATATGCTCGAGTTCGATAAAAATATCTAATTATCGAAAATCAGTCTCAACTTGTTGGAATATACCTAGCTCGAGGTATATCGTTCACTTGTTAAGCATCGTCATAATCAAGAAGGAATTTTCAATTACTTTGTCCATAAATTATTAGTGCTTTATATAAAGCATATTAATTTTTTAGTGCCAAAAATGCCATAAAAGCATTAAATATTTATTGAAATGGCCCTTATATAAATTAATTGGTCAATTCGACCTAAACCAATAGTGGTGTAGCAAATTTGTGGGATAATTTGTTTATCATCATTAATTTATTTTTCTAAATGCATTATATTTCTTTAGGACACCCTCTTTATTTAAAATTTTGGTAAGTGATTATACAATGGTAGTTGATAGATACCACTATTAGATATTTGTGCAATTATACTTCACATTGACATGATTTAAAAAAACGATTTTTGAAATGGATGAATGTGAAGTTGTCAAGTGTAACTTGTTAACAAATATTGTCAAATTTGATCGTACATGATTCCTGTGATTTTATAAATTGATTGGGATATTATTCACGTGGAGGATTTCGATTCTCTCTCTCTATGAGCAATCTTATTCTTACTTACCTAATGCTTGACAATGGTCAAAGCCAGCGTAACTAAAAAATAATTATTAAAATCTTGCATCAACACAATAATAGTGGTGCTGATTATTGTAGTGTCGTTCAACTAATCATATGACAACTTATACATTCAAGTCTAATCCGCCAAATTAATCTTCAAAATCATATCAAAATCATGAAGAATACTCTGTCTTATCTAAAAATAGATCGTTGAATGCTGAACAATTTTTCTTGAGTTTTGACGATCAAAATCACGTTTATAAATTTGTCAAATAATACTTGTTAAATTCGTTGTTGTGTGCTGGACTACATATGACAAATTGCAAATTTCAAATGTAACGTCTATTGTCTATTAGTGCACATGCTTTGATGCAGCATTCTTGACAGCAAATATACGGAAAAGTCATAGAAATGTATGTTAGATCAAACGAGATTGATGATAGGTATGAAAGGAGACATGTTGTTGCTAACTAGGGCTCTAATGAAATTATGTCTATACCATAGCACGTGTTAGTTAATCGACCTACATAGGACTTTAGACAATGCATCGACTATTCAACTCCATTTACGAATTGTACCTAAATTACCAATCATTCAAAGTTGAGACTTGGTGATCAGTCGAGCATAGTTCAATAAGGTGGTTGACTACGGTCAATTATTATCTTCCTATTCTCATCTTAGATTATCATATTGGAGTTAAAGACAGGAGAGAGAGCTCCAACCCATCATATCTCTCTGTTGTTCAAGAGAAACAGTGATTGAATTGTTTCAAGGATTAATGAAATAAAATATATCTTTGTTATATTTAATTCATCATATCAAACTGAACACATGAAAATACGATATGTTCTACTTTTCAGAATATATTATATATTAAAAGAGAGACACTTGAGGGCTTATTTGGGAGTTTTTTTCATTGGGTTTGACCTTTATAGGTGAGACCGTGTATGAGAAGTTGGGAAAATCCATGCTTGTTAGTTTTTTGGACACTGATTTTGAGTGATTTTTTTAATCATCCAAAGTCATTGTAGTGTAATATTTTGATTGATTTTCTCAACCCACTAAATTGGTGATTCTTGATATTTTTCATTTTTTCTTCAAATTTTATATCTCTAAAATAATTATTTTACAATACAGAAATTCAAATATATTATATACGTAAAGAAAAATGAAATTATTATAATAAAAAATAAAATAACTAAGAAATTCACTTGTAAATCAAAGAAATTATTTTATAACTAAAAAATTTACCTTTAAGATAACAAAATTACTTTAAGAAAAAAAATACTACTAATAAGATAAAAAAAAATCATGTGTAAAATTAAGTGTAAAAATTATTCCTAAGTACAAAATTAACTTCTAACTGTAAAATTCACTTTTTAAGTAAAATATACGTATAGAATTAAAATCTTAATTACAATTAAATATTTTATTTTTTTAGTTAAAATTAACTTATATGTCAAAAAAAATTACTTATAAGTAATTACTTATGAGTAAAAAAATATTAATATTCGCTAAGTGGCTTACACATTTACTCTATATTGTTTATATATACTCATATATTTTTTTATATATGAGTATGCATGTAATTTTATACTTTTAAAAAGCTTATTGAATCATTGAATAACAAACTCTCAAGTATGGATTGGACTATTTTGAAAATGGTAATTATATTCACACCACATTTTTTTTATAAATACATCACATTTTAATTAAATAAAAGATCATTAACCTTTATTCATTATCACACTTAGATCTTTAACTTTTTTCTTTATCACATTTTTATTTTAACATTCCATATCTCTTCCTTAACCATGATTTTCGTTCAAGAATATTGTTAACGAGCTTTAAAATGAGAGTCAAATATTAATTGTATTTTTGCATTATTATTTGTTTTGCTTATTTAAAATACAACGGGCAAATGACTTTTTTCTTTACTCTATCTTGAAGAAAATTTTGGAGATAAATCATAATCACAGTGTGTGTGTGTGTGTGTGTGTGTGTGTGTGTGTGTGTGTGTGTGAACCTTTTAAGAGTTTGCTTGGTACGGCTCAAAATTGAATTAAAATTGAAAATATAACCTATTGGGTCTCACCCGTCTAATCAAAATCAACAATAACGACTAATTTTTCAATTTTAATCCTATTTTAATCTCCACCGAACACACCCTAAAAATATAATCCATTATTTAAACTGTAATGTGAATATAGAGGCGACATTAAGGGTGTGCGAGTTGAGCAACTGCATAGGGACTCAGCATTGTAGGGTACCAAATTTTTTTTTTTATTATTATTATAGGTGTGTGAGTGTCACACACACACACACACACATATATATAATTTTAAAATTTTGTTATTATGTTAAGTTAAATGGCACGATATTTATGAAAAAAGAGTAACAAAAAAATTGTATTACGTTATTATTTTTTTAGTTTAGCATATTATTGAAAAAAAAAAAATTTGTTTTTTCAAATTTTAAACTATCTTACTTTAAAAAAAAATAAATTAAATCGATCAATTAAAATTAATTTATCTATTTACGACCACAATCCTAAATGCCCCATTTACACATTAACCAATTACCAATCCAACAAGACAATAAACAACCCAAAATCCAAGTGATTAAGTGAAGAGTGAAGAACTAACCCCATATCATTTTTTACTATTTCTCTCCCTCACACCCTTTAACCCACGAAAAATAGTTAAACAAAAAAGCGATGAAACCTACCATAAGTTTTTGTTGATTGCTCTATAATAATACAATCTATATAGTAATATCACAATTTTAATGATTGAGCACATCTTATTGTCAAGCTTAAGAAATATGAAATGAGTAGTGTGCATATCAACAACATGACTGCTTGGATTGATTTACATGTTAGTGAACATTTTTGTGAAATCGTTTACCAAAAGAAACAAATGTGGCTTTTGATATATTAACTTATTTGAAAACATCGGGTTGAATTCTAAAAATATTTACTGCTTATAAAATACTATTGACATTTTTTTTACTGTTTCATCTGCCGAAAGAAGTTTTTCAAAATTG
>CAIGRR010487228.1:0-10187 GCA_903798365.1 Fraxinus sp. 1973-6204 | reverse complement strand
AATTAATTAAATATTAATTCAATTAAATAATAGATGTTGCCATAAATATGCATCGGTTATATATACATTAAAAGTGCTTATGTCCAAAGTTGATTGGACCTAGGGCATAACAGTTACACTACGTGGGGTACATATCAAGTAGCCCTCACCTCATTGGCCATCGTGAACAATTATTAATGTCATCTTATATCACTAGCCCCTCTACTTCTTGTTGATATCTATCGATAAGGGGTAGCCTCTTCACGATGGTTAGTTAATAATTTTTTTTTTGTTTTAAATGTTTGTTGACATTTGATATAAACGGATCGAGCAGTCTAATTGACGTAGAGTGACAAAACACTATCCAAGTGACACCCCATAATTGGGTTTTAGTTTTGGGGGGAAATTTCCCCCCAAAAAACTCAAATTCCACCTCTATTTAAAGAGGTGGGTGCTTCCCTTTTACTCCACTTTTTATTTGCAAAAACTCTCTCCTCCCTCTAACTCTCAAGTTAACGTTTTCCTCTCCTCTTCCTAGTTTTTATTTATTTATTTATTTATTTTTATTTCTTGTCATTTTGGTTTTCTTCTTCTATCATGTTTAAGACTTTCATATCTTCTTCATCCGACAAGAGCGGTGGTGAGGGAGTGTACAAATCGACCGACCCATCATCAGATTGGTCGACTGAGGCATCGTCGACTGGTGAGGCTGGTCAACCTATTGGTCGATGCACATCGACCAGCCCTTTAGCTGGCCGACCGTCGATCGATCGACGAGTTGGTCACTCGTCGACCTACTACGCTGACATTCCCCCCGACATGTTGATCAAATTTTCAATGATTCCAATAATCCGTCCCATTCGACTGAGATTCATCCCTTCCAACCAAATTCTCCCAAGAGACACATTGGTTTGACTAAGTCCTTAAACCAAAATATAGAGATTGGGCGAGATGCCGCAGGCAAGGAGGTGGTTCTTGAGATTCCGAAATGCTATAGCCTTTATAATTCCCTATCTAAATTGGTAAAGTCACTTAGAGAATATGAGCGTATGGATCACTATGTTTATAGAAGCCCTAGGCCCAAAGAAAGGCTTCCTAGGTCCAACCCCCGCGAGGTCACCATGTATAAAGATATTATGGACGGTGATTTTCGATTCCTCATCCATCCTTTCTCCGTCTCGTTATTTAATAAATTTCACCTCACTCATAGCCAAATAAATCCCAACGAGTGGAGGAAAGCACTATATTTCTTATACATTTGCGTCAGCCAGAAAAGTCTACTTTCAATGGACCTCTTCAAGTACATCTTCGAGATGCACGAGCTAGCCCTGTGTAACGCCTTCGTCTACTTTACTACTAGGGTCTCCTTGCATTTTCCCAAGTTTAGGAATTCCAACAAGGGTGGATATCCTGATTCTTCTTTGTTCGACCCCCTGAGTACCAATTCACTTTCAATACCAATTGGAGACATCCCTTAATTAGCATCTTCTGTAGTCAAGTCGAGATCACCCCTCTTCTAAAGGTGCAATCCAACAACTAACTAAAATTCCACCAGTTGCACCCGATCTAAGGTCAGTTTTGAAAATGATGAATATGTTGCTAGTGGGGATTGGACGTCCTAGTGGTAGGCCCTTTTATCTTGTTTGTACTTTTACACTTGTAAATATCTTTGAGTTGCCTTTATTTGTTGGGCCTGATTAACTCAATTTCTTGTGCATAGATATGGATTTTAATTTGAACGAGGTGTTGAAGTCTCTGCTCGAGCAAGGGAGTCATGAGGGATTTATCCCTGCTGATGGTAAGTTTCAACATGTTTGGCTTTTAGTTTTACATTTGTACGGATTTTGACTCGTTGTTTTGTGCGCTTGATAGACTCTATCTTGTGTGTACAGGGATCGAATTCAATTTGGAGGAGACCATAGACTCCCTACCAGTGCGGACGCAAGAACGATGATGACCCCCCTTCCACTCCATTGAAAAGGAAGAAGACCAACGATGGATGAGCACTGCATCGTACCATGGAGGAGGTATCTCAACCTTTAGATGAGCCTGTTGAAACTATCCCGCCACTCGAGATTGGGACGGCAGCTTTGAGTTGCGTCGTGCTGGAGCACGAGGGTTCTCCTCTTCCAGAATTTAGATTTCTCCCTCTCGAGGCTACCTAAAGATGAGGGCACTCAAATCCTTGGTTACGCCTAGATGTGCCCAAGTGATCGTCGGGCGAAGTGGTAATGAAATTGAGAGAGTTCCCGTAGTCTACACTCAAAGGGTAGACTATTCGTCATCCTTCTCTACTTTTGTTTGTTTATTCTTTTATACATGTCCAAAAGTTATTTGTCATCTTGTCTCCTTTAGGTTGTGGCTCATCTGGCTGGGCTTGTTAAGTCAAGCTGTTGCTAGTCATCGGAGTTGAAGGCCCTTGTAGAAGAAAAGAAGAAGGAATCTCACTACTACAAGAAGAAAGTCTCTCGAAGCTTTAGTGCCCCGTGCTCTTGAGAAAGAAACAGAAATAGACAACATGCACTATGTTTTGGCTCGGGCTCCCGAGGAAGCAGTGGAGAAATATAGAGCCTCTGTGGAGTATGCTAAGGATTTGGAGGCATCTATGGAGTGGTATAAGTCGTCATCTGATTTTTCTAAGGCATTGCATTCTTACAGGGGAGAGGCGATGGTGGCATCCATCAAACTGACCAAGGAGTAGATATCTGCTGAGCACCCTATTATCGATCCTTTAAACTTCGATAGGTTCTGGTGCAACGCAAAGGAAAGGAAGGTGAAGCCCTTCAATCCAAGACGTTTGGGCGCACAATACAAAGGGAGCAAAAGGACTTCACATTCAAGTTGACGTGACTTTTTGTTGTAGGCCTTTTAGTACTTTCTACTGTTATTCAATTTTTATCATCCGATTGTTTAACGTTTTTTCTATCAAGAATGTGGACAAACAATCTAACGACATTTTGAGTATGAATGCTTGCTATTTTAACATCATTATTGTTATGCCTTTCTTTCTTTCTTTATATCTATCTTATAGTATTGATGTAGCTTGCCTATGTGTGAAAGTTACTTTGTCCACCCTTGTAAGACTCTTCCTATTTGATCTTAATAGCTAGCAGGCATGATGCTAGCAGGTGGGCACCTGGTTACAAAGGCGTAAGTCAAATGCCATGCGGTTGACCCATGTGCATTGGCGCTAAGCCCGATCATAATTTTACCTTTCGCATTTCATTCGCCAATCTTTGACTAGTTTTTATTGGTATTGCTATCCTTTGTCAAACAGCAAGATGCATGGTCTAATAGTTTGGGGCCTCAACCAATTCTTGAAGGCCCCTTACCTCGACTGTAGAACTCAGTCGCACTTGTTACAAATATATCGATTTCGTTACTTTCCGCTTAGCCTCTTGGGCTATGTTGAATGCGGAGCATGATTTTAGGCCTTAACCAAGTTTTGGTTTTTGAGGTTCTTTCTTAGACTTTAGAGTGATTTCGAGGTAACTGATCCTTTTTTGTCTTTGTTACTCATTGCTGTATGTCAAACGATATTAGGTTTTTGAATGTACGGTTCGGTGATATTGAATGTTAACCATTTTTTTGTTTTGAAAACTCACCATTAGCCCTTAGAGCAATCTTGAGCTAACCAATTTCATGGCTTTATTGCTCGCCACTATATGTCAAATGATCTTGGGTTGTTAAATGCAGGGTCCAGTGATTTTGAGTTTTAACCATTTTTTTTATTTTGAAAACTCACTACCATCCCTTAAAACCATTTTGAGCTAACAATTTCTTCGCTTTGTTGTTCACCGCTATGTGTTGAGCTATCTTCGTGATAGTTATGGAGATTTGTAGTCTTTATGTCAACCAATCACAAATTAAGATATCGTTAAATATTTAACTAGCCAAGATTTGGGGACTCGGTAAGCGCACCAGGAAGTCCCAACTAGGTTGACTCTTCCTTAGCGCCCTCATCATCTGTCCCCACCCAAACTTCTCATTAAACAATTTCAATAAAGTGTGCCTGTAGCAGGCATTACATCACGAATACTAGTCTAACATCCTAGCTACTATATTTACTAGAGATCATGACATCATAAAAGAAAATAAAAAATCTCATAACTACTATATTTACAAGAAAGCATCATGCGACTCGAAATCCCTACACATACTGATAATACTTCTTGAGATGCTCAATGTTCAACGGCTTGCCTAGTAGTTTTCCTTTCAAGTCCTTTAGGTTGTAAGCTCCCTTTTCAAGGCATCTAATCACCCCATACGATCTTTCCCAATTTGGCCAGAGCTTAGACAGAGAGTGACCCGCTGCTGCTGCTTCTCTTAGAACAAGATCTCCTGACTAAAAAGCTCTTGGTTTTACCCTACGATTGAAGTACCCAATATCCCTTCGCTTATAGGCTGCCACCTTCATAAATACTTTCTCCCTCACCCCATCAAGTAAGTCGAGCTCAACACTGGTTGTCGAGACGTTGAGCTGCTTGACTTTCATTCTGGCAGTCTCATTTAGGACTTCTATAGGGACAACGACCTCTATTCCAAAGGATAACTTGAAAGGAATTCTTCTGTGGTTCTCGCAGGGTCATGTGATATGCCCAAAACACATTAGGTAACTCATCTGTCCAAAGCCCATTTTCCTTCTCCAATCTCGTCTTGAGATCCTACAAGATCACTCGATTTGTTACTTCCGCCTGCCCATTAGACTTGGGATGAGTAACGAAAGTGAGTCTACGATCTATGTGATAACTTGAAGAAATAGCCTTGAATCTATGGTTGTCAAACTACCTGCCATTGTCAGTGATGACTCTCGATATGCCAAATCTGCATATAATGTTCTTCTAAATTAAGCTTTGTACTTGTGCTGTTGTAATAGTAACCAAAGGCTCGGCTTCGACCCATTTTGTAAAATAATCAATAGATACCATTAAAAAATTTCTCTACCTCTTGGCCACAGGTGAAGGCCCCAAAATATCCATCCCCTACTGAAAGAAAATGCTTACTCCAAAAATGGATGTCTGTTGATCGGCGGGAACATGAATCAAATTTCCATGACGCTGACATGCATTACACTTTCTTACTAAATCTTTGACATCCTCTTTCATCGTGGGCTAGTAGTACCCTATCGCAAAGCTTTGAAGGCATGGGTAGTTTTCCCTTGATGATTACAAATCCCCGAGTGTATCTCGAGTAACACCTCATGATCCTCTGTTGGCGCAATCATTTTAGGTATGGCATGGTAAATCTTCATTTGTATAGCTGTCCATCAATTATTGTGAATGAGGATGCTCGAATTTTCAGCCTTCTAGCCTCAGATGCATCCTTCAGCAATTTATTCTCCGTTAGCTAGTCTACCAATAGGACTAACCAGCTTTTCTCATGTTCTGTGCTCGTTGTGTCAACTATGTACAAAATACTCGACTATCGTAGGACTTGTACATTTGTTATGCTAGGCGGATTTTTCGAATTTGCCAATGCTAGCTTAGACAGGACGTCTGCCTACTCATTATCTCTGCGAGAGACCTTGGTTATCTTGAAACTTGTAAATCCTTATTGTAGGTCCCTAACTTTCATCAGATAGGCTGCCATCTTTTCGTCCTTTGCTTTGAATTCACCTGTCACTTGTCCAACGATCAAGTGAGAGTTACTGCAAATTTCAACTGATGTCACCCCAAGTTTGGCTGCCAAACTCAGGCCCGTGATAACTACCTCATATTCAGCGTCTTTATTTGTTGTCGGGAACTCAAAGTGCAACGAATACTCCAAATCTTCAGATTCCAGCCCTATTATAATGATGTCTTCTCCGGACCCCTCGCCATACGAGGATCCATCTACAAAAATTTTCTAAGCCACTTCTGGTTGTGAGGGACAATCAGGTAGATTTGTAAGCTCTGAGATAAAATCTGCTAACGTTTGCACCATGATGGTCGTTCTTGGCCTAAACTCAATGTCAAATTCACTCAACTTGATCGCCCACTTAAACATCCTCCCCGATGTCTCAGGTCAGTGCAAAATTTACTTGACGGGCTGATCGGACATGACTTGTATGGCGTGAGACTAAAAATATGACCTCAACTTTCTGACTACTATAATTAATGCAAACACCAACTGCATTGCAAGGTTATAATGCATTTCTACACCGCTCAACACCTGGTTGACGTAATAAATAGGCTTCTGCACCTTTGAAAATTCTTTCACTAGTAATGCACTGACTGCATGCTTTGTTACTGATAAGTATAAACACAGCACATCCCCTGCACATGGCCTAGTCAAGATCGATGGCTGCTGTAGTAACTGCTTCAAGGATTCAAGCGACTATTCAAACTCCTTGGTCCATTCAAAGTTGGTAAAGCCCCCAATCACCTTGAAGAAATGGTAGCACATATCTGCTGCTCGACTTATGAAACGATTCAACGTCACTACCCGGCCTGTCAGCCTTTAGACGTCTTTCCTATTTTCAGGGCTATTAATCTCTATAATGACTTGAATTTTATCCGAATTTGCTTCAATGCCTCCTTGTGTTATCATAAAACCCAAGAACTAACCATCCACTGTTTCAAAAATACACTTTTTCAGATTGAACTTTAGTCTATTTTGCCGAGCAACGTTGAACACTTTCTGTAAGTCACTCACATGGTTGTTGGCCTTTATACTCTTGACGACCATATCATCTACAAATACTTCAATAACACTCTCAAGTAGGTCTCTGAAGTCCTTATTCACCATTCTCTGATAAGTTTCTCCAGTGTTCTTTAAATCGAACGGCATGGACGTATAACAGTACATCCCACCATCAATTATGAAGGTGTTTTTCTCCTGGTCCGACTCTGCCATNTGATAAGTTTCTCCAGTGTTCTTTAAATCGAACGGCATGGACGTATAACAGTACATCCCACCATCAATTATGAAGGTGTTTTTCTCCTGGTCCGACTCTGCCATGGAGATCTGATGATACCCAGAAAATGCATCCAGAAAACATAATCGTTCATGACCTGATGTGGCATCTACCAAGTGATGTATTCTGGGTAGAGGGTATGAGTCTTTCGAACACACATTATTAAATCTCGTGTAGTCTACACATACGTCATTTTTCATTTGATTTCTTCACCAGGACGACATTTGCCAACCATTCGGGATATTGTACTTCTCTAATGAACCCTGCCTGTAGTAACTTATCGACTTCGACCTTCGCCGCAGCGTACCGCTCTGAGGTAAGATTTCTTTTATTCTGTTTTATCGATATAGTGCTCGGTAAAACACCAAGGCGATGTTGTGCAATAAATGGATCAATCCTTTGTATCAAGAATCAATTCATCCCCTTGGAGGCTTAAGGTCCAACTTCACAACTGGTAGAGGGTATAGGCCCAGCAGCATGATCACCCATCATTCCCTCCACTTATACTGTCAACATGACACTTCCCCGAATATTGTTGATCACCCTTTATACACCTCTCACCACGATTGGTTGGGAATTTCATCACTTGGTGGTAAGTGGAGGGAATAGGCCCAGCAGCATTCGATAGGGGTCAACCGTAGGTTACATTAAATGCCATGAGGTCTTGACAACCAAAACGTTCGTCAAGATCACCACACTTGCGGGGTAAGTATCCAATGTCACTGGTAGTTCTACAACTTCCTCCGGTATCGCAGTAGCCCCTTCGAATCCTAAGAGAAGGTGGATACTGCTTTCAACTTTTCCAACGAAATTTTCAATCCCACAAATGCTTCCTAAGAGAAAATGTTCGCTGCACTATTGCCATCGACCAACACTCTCTTGACATCGTCTATCTTGGTCCGTGAAGTATTGAAAGAGGTGAAGGCTTCGACCTCCTCTTGCCTCTGCCTAATTGACCGATCCTAAGTGTACCCTCTATTTATGTGCTCATTTTCGGTTTGCCTTTATCAACGGGTTTTCACTCATCACCTGTCTTTCATTTCTGACTTTCTGCCTCCCATCTCGCTCTGAAATTTTTAGTGACCTTATCTCTTTCTTCTACATCAACGTACTTTTCACCCCTTTTTCAACAAATTATGCATCAATTCAGGGGGGTTTTGGGAGAGTGACATCTTAAAGGCCTAGTTTCGCGTTCTATTCATTAACACTATTACCATTGCAGACATTTGAAGGTCCTTTATACTAAGTGTCGCCCGACTGAACCTGGCCAACTATTCCTACAAAGACTCATTTTTCTCTTGTACAACCTGCATCAATCCAATGACCGTCTTCCGCTTCTTCTTACTACTCATGAAGTATGCCACAAAACTCCTAGAAACCTCATCAAAAGTTTTTATAGATCGAGGTGCCAAAACGTTGCAAAAAGTCTCACCTTTTGTGCAACGTTTAATAAACGTTGCTAAAGATGACTTTTAGTAACGTTTGGTGAATGTTGTGAAAAGTCTCACCTTTTGCAACGTTTGATAAACGTTGCTAAAGGTAAAACCTTCTGCAACACTCAATAAATGTTGCTAAAGATGTCTACCGCAACATTCTTCTAAAAAACATTGCCAAAACTCATTTATTAATACCAGTGGCAACACTCACTTACTAAAATGTTACCAAAAGACCATTTTGGTAACATTTGACAAATGTTGCCTTTATAATGTCGCAAATGACCATTTTTTGTGGTAGTGCGTGTTCTATACTACACTAAGGGGTCTTGACTGTGGATGAAATGGTCGACCGTGTACATATAGTTCACCGAGGGGCCTTGGACCGTGTTCTAGAATTGATTATGAGAGGTCTTTGAGACCCACTCCTGTTCATCGAAGGGGCATGAGGTCCGTGTCGGGAGTGTCTGAAGTTTCTATGTTTAAATTTATTTTGTCAGAGTTTGTTATAGTCCACATTAAAGTTGGCACACAAGGTCGGACTTAATGTTTTTACTCTTGTTTAGTTATAACTCTATTGTGAGTGCGGGATGTAATGATCATGCAAGATATCATGTTCAAAATTGAGTTAACCAAGGATTCATGCTCATATTGTTCTGTTAACAATTTTCTTTTCTTTATTAATATAATTGTTTGGTTTTTTAATGCTCATACAGATAGATGCCACCAAAAGAAAGTCGAAGCATGTGCCACCTGCTATTCCTCCAAAATCTAGCAATGGGAGCCCATCTCCTTGTGGGCAAGGACAACACTCAAATTAATCACACAATCATGTCTCGACACCTACTACACCTCAATCCGATGTAAACAAGACAACTCAATCTAGTGTCGAAAATATAATTTATCTTTTCGTTGTTAAATATTAGACATTTAGGGTTATGTGTCAAATATTAATACTTGTTATATGTACAATACAATTTATTATTATTTTTTATTTTTTTATTTTTTTATACAATGACATGTTTCTTGTTAATTGTATTTTTTATTTTTTTTTACGATCGAAATTGTTAATTTCAACTTTGTAGTGGTTGAAAAGTGAAATACTGGAAAAAAAATAACGGGAACAAAAAAAATATTGACCGTTAAAAGACTGATATCAATGTTCGTCGACCAAAGTTTGGTTGCAAAAGTGCGTAAATTAACCAATTTTTAATCCTTATTAGTCGTCAAAATGGTTCCCTTCCGCAACCACAGTTTAGTCGTTGCACGTTTTATATTAGCAACCACGTGTATTGGTCGCTAACGACGTTTACACAACATTTTGGTTGATGAATGTGATATATTTAGTGACCACATGATTGGTTGCGAAAGAACTTCACAATCGCGAATCAACCAATTTTTCACTTTTACTAGCAACCATGACTGAACCCTTTATCGACCAAATTTTGGTCGTAAGTCATATATTTAGCGACCACAGTATATTAGTCTCTAAAAACCTTCACCTATGGTAAATTACTAACCAATGACCGACCACTATTATTTGGTCGCTAAATATCTTTACCGACCAAAAAAATAACATTTAGCGACCAACTATAGTGGTCGTTGGACACTTTTTTTATTTTATTTTATTTATTATTTTTTTTTAGTGAAGTAATGTGAAGGAAAGCTAGTCAATCCAACCATGTTTCGAAACTTAATTGAAATTTTGTTGTATCTAACAGCCATAGGACTAAATATCATGTTTTTGGTGGGTGTCGAATCCAACAAATAATAAATGCTTGCTTTCTTAAACTATAAATTGTAGCAAGGGTGAGCAAGGTCGTATCCACAGAGATTGGTTAGATTTAATTCTTCAAAGATTAGGACAATAAAAGAAACGG
>CAIGRR010487188.1:0-20620 GCA_903798365.1 Fraxinus sp. 1973-6204 | reverse complement strand
AACAATTTTTAGGAAAATCAATTCCATGTAAAATATTTTCTTTCCACCCATTTTCCATTTTTGCAATCAAACAGACCCTAATATTTACAATGTGAGGCTGAAGTTGGACAAACTGTAGCTACGATAGGGTCACGTGGCTTAAGTAAAGTCGCGGTTCGTGACACTCGAGTTTGCCTATGATCATTTCGACAAATACCCCTTCGCATGTACGTTCCCGTGCATACTTACGAACTATAAAGAACTCATTCATGTCCATTTTCATCGCTCGCAAATGCCAATAGCAATGTCGTCAATGCAAATAATTGTTTACGTCGACTTGTTCGATTTTCTCACTTTAAACTCAAAATTGTGTTTCAAAGCAATCCGATGCACAGCTTCCTGCAAATCTTTCTTTGTTTCAAACAGTTGGTCGACATATAAATCTTCAACATCAGAAACACGGGAACAATTAGAGGAACGTGTACTCGTTCCAGCATGTGAACTCGACTCATGTCTCCAACGGGATAAAGCAATCGAATTCTCATTTGTAAATTCATTTTCATTTCCGTTGTCTTGAACTATCGAAAGAATTCTGTGTGTAACGGTGAAATCATAGTAAGGAACAACTGTATCGAGAATAACCACATCATCCTCACGAGCTATATCTACCGTGTCCCAAAAATCATTCACATTACAATCCCCTCCATCGAGATCTTCGTGTTCACTATTGGGAACATTCTTCTTCGCTAAAGTTACGCAAATAGGAATAGTCGTGCGAACTTGGTTCAATTCAATTAAAACCTTTGATTTCATCTTCAGAAGTAACGTTTACAGGTGGAATTGGAATGAATGTATGCTCGTTGTTGAATAGAAATCTCAATTCCATATCGTATTGAGAGGGATCGACCCTGAGCTTGTTCTGTATCTCACGGTACATTTGTGCATATGATGTACTCGATGTCATCACAATTACAATTGTGTCATTACAAGTGGAATTGGAATAAATGTATGCTCGTTAAATAGAAATCTCAATTACGTGTCATACTGAGAATGATCGACGTTGAGCTTGTTCTGTATCTCATGGTAAATTTGTGCATATGATGTACTCGATGTCATGACAATTGCAATTGTGACATGTATGTCACATGTCCATTTCCAGACTTGTCAACCATTTTCATTTATTTCAAATTCACTAAAGTAACAAATCGGGACTGCAGCCGATCCCATATCTCTATTAGGAAACATAATTTGTTAAAAAAATTATAAATAGGGGGAAAGGGGTAAAAACTGCATCCCCAGTCGTTTGGACAATAGAAAACAGCCGTCCGAACCGATTGAAACAGCTGGCCCACAACTGTCTGGGCCGAATGGATCCAGCCAACGGATCCAGCAGCAGGCCGGATGGATCCAAACGACCCAGATGGCTAGGCCGACTTTTTCCAGTCGATCCGAACAACCCGACCTGCTGTTTCCATTTGCCTAATTGGCCATTTTACAGACGATTGTAAATTTGTCTAAAATTATACATGCAGATGAATTTTTTCTCCTTTTTTGTTTAAAAAAAATTATAGATCCATTTAAGATCGTAAATTCTTTATATGCCTATATTGAAATAAAATTTAAAAATTAAAATAATGTATAATTTAACCAAAAATAAAATTAAAAATATGTGAATAATATTTTCTTATTAAGCGCTTGATAAATTTATCTGTTTTCAAATTTGAAGCAGATAAAAATGAAACAATTTTTACATGTGTTGAAGTAAACAGATAAAGAAAGTGATTTGATTCTGAAATTTTAATTGGGAACGTTTGGAATTCTTTATAACTCTAAAAGGGTATTATTGTCTTTTAAATAATACCATATTTTTGTAATTGGATAACATTTTAAAGGTAGTTTTGTTATTTCGAGTGATAGCTATAAACAATATTTTCTTGTTAAGCATTTGATAAATTTGTGAGCTTTCAAGTTTGAAACAGATAAAAAATGAAATAATTTTTATCTTGTTGGAGTAAACAGATAAAGAAAGTGATTTGATTTTGAAATTTTAAGTGAAAAGTGTTTGAAATTCTTTACAACTTAAAAAGAGTATTTTTATCTTTTAAATAATACCATATTTTTGTAATTGTATAACATGTTTTAAGTGTAGTTTTGTCTTTTACGCATTGGAAGGCTATTGTGGTGAATGTTAAAAAAATATGATCAAAGTGGAAAATGACAATGTTGACTTGGCTAAACTGAAAAGTACCCATGTTTTATACACATCTTAACTTAGCCTCCTTTTAGTAGAATTTATAAATCATTTATATATATAATCAAACTTCATTTTTTACCACACATTTCAATGCATCTACAAGTATAATCCACTAATCCATCACTCATTTATAAATTGTTTTCTAAACGGAGGCATAGTAATTTAAAACACAATTACAATCATTACACTTTACCCTTTTACATAATATACATTTATTGTGGCATGTATTATGAATAATGTTACTCTGCCAGAAGAATCTAGCCAAATGCAGTGACAGAAAATGTCATGGCGGGAGGTAATTGGGTGCGAAAGTAGTGTTTAAAACAATCCAATAATAAAACATTATGTCAACCATCATGTCAAACTTTATCTTCATGTAGCATAATTATTGTAGTATTAATTAGGTGAACCAAGTGTTCCATTAGAACCCTTTCCAGGAGACTCCATCTGTAACAAAGGTCATTTCCAAAAGGGTAGTCGCTCGAATACCAGTATTGAGGGTGTCTAAGTGATTAGAAATCGAAAGGCCAAATCTTAATTTAGTGAAGTGAGACAGCTAGGATTTGCATTTTCTATATTATGGCACTTTCTAAATTTAGTATTTTTCGGAAAGTGAAATGAAAACAGCAGAGACTAAATCATAGCTAGACATGCAAGTTTCTAACTTTTTGAATTCTCAAAAATTATTAATTTTCATCATCATAGCTAAACATCTAACTAAATCATAGAAAATGATTTTCCAAGAATTTATCTATTAAAATCAGCTACAAAATCCAAACCAAATAATGGCCCTTATGTGTATGAAATGCAGTCACATCTGAGGAAAACGAGCAAGGAAGCAATGAGAAAGGCACATCTGAGTGCAACAGCAAAGATGAGAGAGACAGAAAATGGAGGTGGGGGCAGATGGGGCGTAGTCACAGAAACCAGGCTCAGCTTCTGCTATTGTGATCAACAGGGAGAAGCTTGTGACTACAGTCATCGAGGGAGTACAGAGCTATTGTGTGTAGAGATGGCAATGCTTGTAAAATTTGAAGAAAACAGCAGCATTCTGCCAGAAAACATGGGTCTTGTAAGCCCATTCCAGGCAAGAACATTTAGTCTTGCATATAATGAACCAGGTTCTTTGATTCATTTCATAGACGTGACAGTAACTCAATTTTTTCAGGATTTGGGACGGACTTAGGAGAAACCACTTACACCTAGCAACTTAGGGTGCAAGAACACTTTCTCCTACATGTTCATCTAGTTCTTATTTGCACGTCAACAAAAAGCAAGTCTTACTCACAACACGGATCTACTTCAATTCATTTCATAGATGTGACAAAAGTTCCGCTCATTCCTAATCGGAATTTGAGATCCACTACCAAGAAATATTCACATCTAGAACTTGGGGGTGCAATGTCCTACATATTAATTTGATTTTTATTACACATCAACAAAACGTAAGTCTTAATACAAGTTGATTTGATTCATTTCAAGGACATGACAAAGTTCAGCTCTTTCTTTATCAGGATTTAGGACAGACTACGAAGCAACATTCACATCTAGCAACAACTTATGGGTACAAGAATACATTGTCCTACATATTGAATATGGTATTCATTTACATGTCAACAAAAAGCAAGCCTTACCATCAATGTGGGTCGACTTTGATTCATTTAATGGATGTAACAAAGTCACTCACATGCTTTATCAAGATTTGGAACTGACTAAAAGGATACTTTCACATATAACTTACGGGTGCAAGAACACAGTCCTACATATTGAATCTATTTCTTGTTTACTAATCATCAAAAAGCAAGTCATATTCTCAATATGGGTCGACTTTATTCTTTTCATGGATGCGACAAAGTCACTCTCATTTTTTACCTGATTTTGGTCCAACTATGAACAAATATTCACATCTAGCAACTTGGGGGGTGCAAGAATGTATTATACTTGTAACTTTTTGTCTTGATTGTTATTATGTGTCAGGTGCTTGTATGCATAAAGCATGCATGGGAATGAGGAATTCAAAAGCTCAGAATTAGTTTTTGGATCTGAAAGGATAGATTCTGAAACTGAATTTCTTGTCCTAGCAAGTACTGGCATTTGGGAGGTAACAACTTTAATCAAATAAATTGATGTTTGTGAGAGATTTGTCTCATTGGAAATCTGGAAATTCTATGAAACTTAATCTGTGTGAAATGATAAATCTTGGACACACAATGAACTAGCCAATCTAAGTACTCAAAGGTTGTGCAGTGTAGGAGTAGGACGGCTTGGACGGCCTGGGCTGTGTTTGGCCCACAACCAGCACCACTTCAATACCCATACCAAACATGTCAAGGTTCAACCAACAATTAATTATCATCTCTTTCTTTGTGTTTGATCACATTTCTATAGGTTATGAAGAACCAACAGGCTGTAAATCTGATAAGCCACATAGAAGACCCTCAAAAAGCTGCAGAATGCTTACTTAGCAAATGAGGATTTGACAAGAATGAGCAAGACCGCTTTCATGTTGTATCATTCACTTTGATTGATACATCATGTTAACTATTGATTATTGATTAATCTTGCTCACCATGTTGCTAATTGTTGGTTGACACCTCTAATATACTAGGGAATAATTTTGTATATTAGAGTGCAAAACATTATACTTCCCTCTAGCTATACAAATTAAGGGTGTAAAGACGTGTCAGCTGTGCATGCATGAGCAGCCTGGCCAGGGCAAGTGCTTGTCAATCAAATTAAGCTCTTGGTCTCAACTGTTTATAGATTATTGCTAAAAGGGTGAATAATATTCAATATCTCAATAATTTAGGACCTTCCCCCGAGGAGCGATAACTGTCATTCTAACACCTCAAGAGATTCTGTCCATTATCACAGTTTATGGCTGCTCGATATTGCTTATCATCATTTAGCTATTAAATTAATTATTCTTGTTGCTGGCCATGTACACTTGAACTTATTATCAATGAACTCATAATCCAGGCTGACCACCTAAATAAGAATTTTAGTATCAGGAAATTCAAATGGAAACAAGCTATTGACACCTAAAAAAAAGATCAGCCAATGTGATAAATAACACCGAAATTTCACGTTATCGCACTTTAGGATACAAAATGATCAATGTGCAGTTCCTATGAATCCAACATGTCATGCATTTGATTCCAAGATCGGTTTTAAGGACATGCAAATATCTACTTTTAATTTTCGCAGCAGCATAAGTTGAAGTATTTTGACACACAAGCTTACAGGAAACTCAACAATTAACAAAGCACTAATGCATCTTTCGTTCATGAGAAAACAGTAAGACTTCACCTCAACAGACTTGATACTCTACGAAGCTTGTTTCTTTTCACTTGACTTGCTCCAAAATGGCAATAAAGAGAAATGCCGAGAAGCTGTAGCAAGGCAAAATAAATAATGAGAACCTGATTTCATTCATTTTACCAATAAAGATTATAATGAGCACACAAGTTCACAAAACCACTTACACTTTTGAGAAGCGTTGCTAATAGTTGGGGTTTCATCTTGTGAGATTAGATTCTTCAATGTATCAACTGTAACATAAAAATATATGTCAGCAGGCAGACAATTTAAATTTTTAGTGACACCACCAAGGTCATCATTTTCCAAGCATGTTAAACATCAAAGTGTGGGCATGTCTGTCTGGTAATTTTCCAAACCACCTAAATGTCCTAGAATCTCGTGAGTTTCGTAAGCTCGCTCTTGATGCACTGTATCAGGGCTTCATATTGCACTATTTTAATACGATGAAGTGTTATGTAAGAACTCTGTATTTTTCAATTAATTTCGGCATACGAAATTAATACTATAAATACAATATTGTTGATCACTTAATCCGCCAGAAAATGTGTATTGGGTTGTCAGGTCATGTACTCTAATAATTGATATCATTTTCGACTTCCACCATCATCACCGCCAGCCGCAATAGACCTTTGTCAAATGCCAGCAGTGGGTAACAGGAAAAGCACCATGGCTCGACTAGTGAAGGTGAAGGCCCTTCATCATTTGAGATTAACTAATTTTCTTATTGTATTTGAATTATCTAGAGAATGCCTTGGGCATGTATCAAAAAGATTGCCAATCAAACATATTTCTAGATTTAATAGAAGCTCAAAGAGGTGGATAGGATTGCAGCCACCATGGCTTATTAAGCAGAACCATGCATCTTATATATTTTGGTATTAAGTCTAATAATTTTCTGGCATTAGTCTTCAAGGTAGAGAATAGCACATCACCTGCACTTGATGCAGTAGTATTTCTTGCACGATCACCCTTATCAAAACCATCAATACTTGCACCACCTGATTCCACACTGAAATCAACTGAAGCTGAAGAATGATTCTTCTTTCCAAACTTCAAAAGTCGTTTAAAACCTTTAGACGATTCCTTTACTGGAGTCGAGTCTAGATTTTTGTCCAATCTGAGGGTTTTCACATCAGGAACATGGGCTTTAGCAGTTTCTTCGACTCGTAATGCCATATCTGAGCTTGCTAAGGGTGCTTTGCCGTAATCGGTCTTTCGAGTGCAGGGGTCTTCCAAAGAGGAGACCCGAGCATATGGAGCCTGATAGGTTTTTTTGGCGGTGATAGCACTAGCAAACTTTGGAGGGTCCTGCTTATTATTTATCCTCACCTGTAATTATAGTATACTATAGTGTCAAAAGCCAGATACAAAGTTAGATCAAACCATATCCTGATTAAATAACTCAAATAACTAAAAACGAAAGGAATTCAAAGTCTCAATCACAGAAAATGTTCATAACTGTAGACCATCCAATAAATTCCCCATTAAGATTTACATCATATTTTGCAAATGACAAGGAGTTTCAATCCATTCCAAAAGTGAAGGAAGAGACTGAAGTAATGCACAGTCACATTTTTTAGATTTGTATTCAGCCAATCAGCCTGTGTATGATAACCTAACATCCTTAACAATTGTAAATGATACAATGAATAATTATGTAAACAGATCTAAGCATGTCTAGTATTATAATTACCTCCTTTGAAACCTACATTAAAGTTATTCACAAACGCGACACACATTGAAGGAAAGATATGTTTTGTTGCATATTTTTAAATTTCTATTCTTCAAATAAACTCAGTTGATGACAAGCCAGTAACATGCTTAACAACTGTATAAAAAAACAAATTCTTTTTTTTTTTTTTTTCAGAACAGGTGTTTGCATTGTCTAGTCTTCTATTCTAATATTTATCTCCTTTCAAACATAAATCAAAGTATTTCAGAAGTGTGTTATATATGATATTTTAGAAAATGGTAAGAAAGAAATAGAGTCTAAACTATTCAGCTTATGCAAAATGGAAGCAATTCTCAGTTTTACACATCTTACTGAATTAGAATCTGATTGCTTTTGGGGTTGATTAGGTAAGAAATTTGTATCAACTTCATCCATGGGCAAAGTTGGTGCACATATAGCAGTTAGCTCAGACATGACGTCACTATTCTCTCCTTTGTCGTGATCATCCAACCTCTGATCACGTAACCTCATCTTTCCCTCTGATGAATGTAAAGCAGGAATAGAAGGCTTCTCATGCTCTAGCATCAAAATAGTTTTCTCAATTATTGGGTTGTCATCTATATCACTTTGATGTGCTATATTGCAATCTTTCACATTTAGTTCAGCATTTTTAGAGCATGTAGAAGGCTTTACTCCATTCAACTGCAGCTTGTCCTTGACCACTGATTTGTTCTGGCCTATGTTCACAGGTGCTTTCTCTGTTTTGATCTTTAGTTCAGGTGGAGTTTCAACCTTACCTTTATCGAGGTTTATAATTGCAGATATTTTGTTCCTCTCAGGCCCCATGGACAGCTTTTTCTTGGATACTGCTTCAGCACTTCGGACTTTCATAGAAGTAACAGCATGATTGCTGATTGATTTGGGCTCTGATAATCTTCTAATCCGAGCCATGGAGGCCTTAGAATCCAGTGTAACAACATTGCTTTCTCTTTTTGGCTCGGACAACGAAAACACTGACCTACTCAACCTATTCCCTGCCAACTGGCTGCGCTCACTTATTTTACTGGCTTTGGAGGCTTTTTGTGACTCACTGGATCCAATTGAAGTTCTGACTTTGGATCTCTGCAAGGGTGAGGATGACCCAGGTTCCGAATCACTAAATTTGGATCCTCTGTTAGTGATGGGAGTAAGTTTCGATGGCAATTTCTTTGTTTGAGGTGAGGGCAGTGATGATTTGGCAGAGGTGGAACTTCCTCTAAATGCAATTCTCTTTTGTCTCTCCAGCTTTAGAGCTTCAAGGCGCTTTAATTCTGCCTCTTCCTGTGAACAAATGATCTTTAGAGCACAGAAGTTTATTTAAAAAGATAAACTAATTAGTTGATATGCAAATGAAACACCAAATCTTGATCAGTATTTTTATATCTCAACAGATCCCATTTGTCGTTCTCTTTTGTATCTCATTTTTGTATAGCAGTGAATCAGTGCTTCAGCATATTAAGAACGTGAAAAAAAAAAAGAACGAGAAAGAGTCCAATGTACCTTCTCTTTCTTCATTTTCTGGAGATCAGCTTTGAAGGATCTCAACTGTTTGGCACGTGCTCGTGCATCTTCTAAAGGATTTATTTTTGATTGTTTTTCCTTCCTTATAGGTCCTCCAGTTCTCTGCTTATACAGAGAGTCTGAAGTAACCTTCGACCTCCTATCCTTGTCTGATTTTTTTAATCTTCCCTTGACATCAACCACTCCTTTTTTCCTTTTATCCTCTGAAGTAGAACCTTCCTTGCATACCTGCATTTCATAGTCCAGAGCAGGGTCATATCCACTGGACCTCTTTTCTGTCCCACGTTCAGGCATCAAGTTCAAATCATCAGGCTCATAATTGACTTGGTTCCTGATTCGGCCAGAAATGCTTTCTGATTTCTGATGTTTTGATGGAATCTCAGGATCTAACTCAATAACAGTTCTCTCCCCTACTCCATCTTGATCTATTGACATTGACCTAAATGGTACTATAAAATTTTCATCAGCCATATCAGATGATGACTCTCTATCCATCTTATTGACAGCACGCTCAAAACCATCCACGGCTAAAGGCTCTGATGACTTCCCAAGGTTTGATTGGTTCCCTCGACTACCTATCATAAAACTATCACTCATTGTTTTAGATGAAACCATCCTTCCATTTGTTTCCGTGACTTGCATATTCATTTGATCGTCATATCCTCCGAAATCATCATTTCCTCTAGATAAAAGAAATTCATCACTGGATCCCATGGGCCTGCGTGACATACTTCCACCAATTTTGTGAATTCCATTCATCCTAGTATCTTGTATGTCACCTGTTTCTCGTCCAGCAAGAGCCAGTGGATCGTGGCAGAAATTATTTGCTTGTCTACTTATTTTAACATCTTTTTCCATTGCAAACAGGCCCTCATTAGAAGTATGAGTACCTTCATTAGTTCCTCTGAGTAAACATTTTTGAAAAGCTTGCCAGTGTCCATCGTCATTTTCTTTTCTGGAATCAAAGACGTGGTCGTTTAAATTTGGTTCATCCTTTGATTTCAAATGGCTTCCTTTTCTGGTCGAATTTCTCGAACTCTTCTTATGTATTACATCAAGACCATCAGCTTCAAGCTCTTCATTTTCTAAATCAGTATCTGAATCTGCACTGGATTCACTATCAGATTTTGTCACTTCAGAAGTGATGTAATTGATGTTCCGAATGACAACCATGCCTGATTGTTTTTTAACAGATCTTCCAGCCTTTTTCTGTGCTTCCCTACTGAGTGAAATTTCCATATCATCCTGTGATCTTATCCTGTCACTCTCCCACATCTCTGACTTGGTATTGCTATCTCTACCATCAATCGGCTGCCTCTTTTGCCCTGTTGGATGACCAGCAAGTGGGGAATGCTCCATTGGTGAGGAAGGTGGCTGATAAAAAGGGCCATTTCCGATATAAGTCTGATAGTATGGCATTCCTTGAACAGGGTATGCTTGAAGAAATGGCGGAGCACCGGGTGGAGCATGCACAGCCCATGGAGGAAACACTAGATGAGGATACTGTGCTTGAACATGTTTTTCTTGACCATTAGGAATTGGGCAATCTACTGGAGACCTTTCATCTGGAAAAATTTAGAACATGATACGTCTAGTACCTCCCCGGAGAATGAAAAAATGATATAAACAAACCACACGCAGTTAGAAAATAAATAGAGGTCAGAAAAATTAGACTACGGTATGAATTTTGTAGGGAAAAGAACATTTTAACATTTGTAACCACATTTATGTATTAGAAGACAATTGAAAGGCTCGCAAATTTGTATCCCACTGCAGCTTGACGTAAGACCACCTATATGCAACAAAGAGACAGTTCGTTTGGTACTGTTAATGCTTTTAGTGGACGACCATAAACATTGCTCATTGAGCCATCCAATGAGAAATAAAAAAAATTCCCTAAACTCGTAAGTCTACTTTTCAACTGTGGAGATCATTAGTAACAGCTAACAACCAATATGTTGGACGCATTACAAGTGACAACCCTACCAGATCAGTGATTTGTAGGGCACGTGTTTGGTGGCTAATTTCCACTGAAAGCCAATTCCCTACATCTAAAAGAAAAAAAAAAATAAAGAAAACTGTGTCACTCTCACTGACGTTGAATATAAATGCCATTTCATAAAATTGAAATGGGAATGCCAGTCTTAAAGAAAATTATGATATGATAATTATTGGAAAATAGTTTATTAGTGCCAATTTTGAGCTAATACCTGAGTGGGTCCCATAAACCAATTTTGGTGGAACCAAGGTCGAGCATCTTCTCTGTAAGAAGATGTTTGTATTTGGTTACTCAAAACTTTGCGGTTGAATGAGAAATTAAGTCTAATGAGTGCCTATTTAAATAGAAAATGGAAGTGAAAATTAGAAGGAAGATGGAGAAAATATTGGTGTATTAATTGGATAATTTAGGTCCAGCTTCATCTCTGACACAAGACAGGCACCACTATCAACTTATTCTTTTTGATATCCCACTTAATTGGAATCTGGTGTATTTATAGGATAAATTAGGTCCAGCTTCCTCTTTGACACTATCAACTTATCCTTGAAAGCCCACTTATCGGGATCTGATCCCACACCTATGGTTCTCCTTATAGGTCCAAATTCGATAACCAATGATTAATTTGATCCTCACACAAAAATTAGTACCTGAGATGGATGACAAATTCCAAGAAATAGATCCTAAATAGATTTCTTCCAAGGCCCAGTACATCTAAAAAAAGACTCAATTTCACCTCTTACAAATTAAAAGTGAAATCAGTCAGCTGCATCAAGCACTCGTGTAAATGGAAGCAAATACGAATGATTTGAAGCAATTCAGAAGATATAACTGAAGGATGGAGCTCTGTTGAATGTTGACATTCCCAAGCAGAAAAAAGAGTAATTTAATGACCTTAGAAACACTTGTTCTCTTACCACTGTTAATGTCTGAGGCAGATTTTCCATTATTCTCCAAGACCACATCATAGTTAAAGTCATTATTTTTGTTGGGCGCAGAAGAAAGAACAGCACTAGATGAATTCATTGCTGAGAAGTCTGATCGAGTAGACATTGCCTCCGCAGCTTCAATGTCAAGCCATTGCCCATTTTCATGCTTTCTCTTCCACAGCTCCATGAACCTTGAGCATGCTTCCCTGTCATATGGATATAACCAATAGTTAGAAAGTTTGTCAAAATAAAGTTGCAATGAAAGTTTGTCAAAATAAAGTTGCAAGTAGCTCTTGATAATTACAAGGATTATACTCTAAATAATAGATGGAGAGGGAAAGAGCTTGAAGCAGAAGAAGAATTCAGGCTTACCTTAAACGTGAGGCTCCAAAGCACTCAGCAAATGATAGAAGTGGTGCCACGTGATCAATATCAAACCCTGCTGCTACAGCTCGTGCAAAAGCCATGCCTTGTTCTTTTTGTAACACTGTTTTACGGGTCTCGAGGACTTTCAAAAGTTGGACTCTGGTTTACCGTATGATGAAATGCAATCAGGTTAAGCTCTTTTAAAAAATTTCTTGATGTCGTTCCTTTTCTTAAACTTTCTTTAACTTCATTGGCCATTATGATCTTGAATATCAAATCAAATATATGCAGAAGACAGATGAGAGAAAGAAATCACCAAAACCATAAAAATTTACAAATGAATCATCAGATATCCAAAAGAATTGCTATGTAACAATCCGGTTGATTTTAGGATGGGATATGTGCGATGGAGGGTAGTTGAGGCATCAATGAATATTTTCGTGTATGGATCGTAACCGACAAGGATGATAAACAGAAAAGTAGAGCACACACAAAGCAGGTCCCCAAAGAAATATGGTTTATAAATAAATATCTAACTGATATAAGTAGAAGGAAAAATGGCTTACAAGAAAAAAATAAAATATAGATAAAGTAGAACAGCAACATATTGATATGTTAGTGTGGGTTTGCAAAACATACTAAAGGAGAAATAATATAGAATAGCAAATCTACATTGTTACGTATTATCTCATCTAGGACAATAGTTTCCACTGCATATCCTATGACCTTTTCTCAGAATTTCGCAATTTATATTCTAATGGCTCACTTCCCAAAAAAAATGATGCACAACTTCCAGATCAAATGATAATGTTTCAAAGGATCAATAAGTGCAATCACAAACACGTAATTCCTCCAGAAATGTAAATATTTGCAAAGGAAATCCCATTATAGCACTACAATACATACTTCGAATTTTCTTCCTGTGACAACGACCCCTTTGCTTCAGATGTTTGCGAACCAGGCTGTCAGAAAACGGAAGGGAAGTGTGAAAAAATGCAATGTCCAAAGAAGTGCAACAAAGGAACATGATGAACACTTATTCACCTTGTAGAGGATAATTGCTTTTTCCTCATTTGAAACAGCTGTAGATTCATTGCCTGCCAAAAAGAATTCAGTATTAACAGTTTGAGTCATCATTTACCATCGGTCAACAAAAGGGAGCAAGACTAATCAGCAAAAAGGAAGGAAGAAGAACAGCTAATGAGTAACACAGAATGTCAATTTCCAACAATGGTGTCCCTCCTCATGAACCTATAACATTTAGCTTCTAGATCTAAATTAATACCAAAAAACAGCAAGAATGAAGTAAAAACCTAACATGTTAAGTAAACATTTTACCATATCAAGAACATGTGTTTGAAGGAGGAACACCTTTTTGTACATATAACATCCAAATATAGAAATGGAATGTAGGTTGTACCTTCAAAGCTTCCCAAAGGTTTTCCTTGATGGTATTCCAGCTGTCAATGTCAAGAAAACATTAAAGGAAAAAAACCCATTAAAATGGTGTTTTGATAAGTATAGGACAATAGTTCTAGTGGATAGTAATTACAATGCTGTGCCCAATGTCATTACTCCTTTGTATGGCAATTGCCTCCTCAATCTGTATGATCTGCGTTTCTATGGTGTACACTCGTTCCAAGATCTCCGGAGTGCTCACAAAACGAACAAACCTATTAAAAGTAGCAAAGATTATATCCTTTTGTTCACTACGCTTTAGCTTAAAGACAAGATGCTGAACACTGGCCCTCAAACTTAGAAGCATTGATGACAGCACAGTTTTCTTAATGTATAGGGATTTTATAAGTCAAAGAATTAACCAACAAGAAGAAACAATGCTCAACTAAGCCAATTGAATTAGAATACAATAAAGTAACTGAATCAAGGAAATTCAGATCAATAAAACTGCATTACATATTCCATTTTGAGTATGGATTATGATTTGGCAAGTTAGTAATGTTCATCTAAGCCCCTGTTTCTACCCACTTATCCACCACTCGTTTCTATGTATTTATAATTTGAATCGATTATAATATATTCTCAGACAAGGGCTAAATAATAGCTTTTTCCAGATAAGTAAATATTAGACTCATATTTACACAAGTGACTTTTAATTCCAATGGCATAGAATGGGATTATTTTACGTTAATGAAGAACATTGTGATATTGATTTTCATATAACTGATTTGAACAAATTAGGTCAGAACAATGATCTGCAATTTTAAGGATGGTTAAGCAGGCGACTATAATAATTTCAGCAGTTAAGCCAACTAGCAGCTTTTCAAGAATACATCCAAATTTAGCCTATATATGGCTTATGTTTATAAATTGTTTATAAACACTCAAGTCACTTTTTATCCACACATTTGAGGGATCCACTAGTACTACCCACTTATTCACCACTCATTTCTATCTATTTATAATTGAAATCATTATTAACACTTCCAAAACACGCAGGAAAACATATCAGTCAACTTCAAGATAAAAAATGAAAATCTACTAAAAACATTTGCACCAGCACTAAGCAACATTAACTCGACATTTTCGGCAAAAACAGAGCGTAACTCATCATTTTGCCAGAATTCTAGAATCTCACCACCATGACTTCCCAAAGTAGCCAAAGACAAGGCAGCGTGAAGACGGTTAGATAGTACATAAATATGAGCTAATTGACTTTAACTACACAGAAAAATTCCGGAACTCAGCAGATGGATTTGCTACAATAGATACACAAAACATGATATGACATACAAGAATACAAACCTTTCCAGAGTAGCCTTTGTAAACCATGCTACATCATTGTTGGGTCCTGGTTCGAGCAAAATTGTATAACCACCCTTAGCATTCTGATCTTGTGCAGTTTTCAGGTGGGCAAGAAAAGGATTTAGCAATCCTGAAGCAATTTTCTCTTTCTTATCATTTGATATGATAATCAAATCACACCTGAGAATTTAAAGTTCATAGGACTGGCATTAAAAATTACCAAGTTGAAACTAAATTTTCTCTGTAGAATCTCAATGACATTAACATTGCCGAAAGGACATCATGCTCAAACAATATAGAATCACTAAAAACACATAAATCATAGTATCAATATTCAAAATAATAAAACGTGAAATGATAATGATATCATTGAGACTTCTGCACCAAAAAAAAAAAAGGAAAAGAAAAAAAATTGCTCTTCATAATTTATTAAACTACTAAAGAAAAGGAATTTAAATATGACTTGGTTCAAGATGGGTTGCATGGCGAGTACATTTTTTAAGATTGTTCATTATTTCACTTTCTTTTTGTACCATTTCAATTTCAATCAGCAAGCCACCCGGAAAATCAAATTTAAAGAAAAGAATACTGTTGTGTCCGGATTCCCTACATTTTAACTTAGAAGTCATTTCAACAACACAATACAATTCATTAACATTGATTATCAAATTTAACATACATTATTGAAAAATAAAAATAAAAAAAAAAATCAACCAGTGGAATATCAGCAATCAAATATTTCCACATGAGAAATCAAAATCCATTAAATTAAAATCATGTAAACAAATCCCAAACAACAATAGACAAAAATAATAAACTAAACAGCCAAAAACCTAAAGTGAAAACCCACAGTATCAAATCATTCACACTTAACTTCATATCACTAGAAACAAACACGCCACGCATACATCAACACACATGCAAATCCAGTAAAAAAAAAAAAAACTCAAATCGTTCAAAAATTCCAATTAACATGATAATTACCGGGTTCGAGTTGGAGTGAGCTGAAAAACAGCTGAGCTGAGCCGAGTACTCGGCTTCATTTTTTTCTCGCAAGCCCACTCAATGAGATGCTAACACATCAGATCTCAGAGAGAACAAGGCTAAGAAAACTAAATTAATTAACTAATCATCAAATAAACCTGTAAAATCGAGATATAATTAATAACCGATTAAACAGCTTTATATTTGTGTGTGTGTGTGTGTGTGTTAAAAAAGGAAAAAGGAAAGAAGATGAAGAACAAAAGGGACCTTAGTGGGGTTGAGAAAGCTCTCACAGGCTTTTGGTTCAGAGCCTGCACTTGTATGCATATATATTCAGAGTGTGTGTGCGTGTCCGTGTGACTTTGGATGCTGTACGGAGAGAGAAATTCTGACAAAATATATATAACAATTTTGGATATTTGCATCTATGTTCCCCAAACATTCACGAAGGTTCACTTGGGTCTCCATTTAATTTTTCTATGTAAATAAATCATTTTTATATAGATATTTATCAAAAAATTTGTTTACGAGAGTCACATGAACTGCACCCTACTCCCTTTATCTATTATGAAAGACTCTTTGAAGAGGAATGACTTGGGAAAGTTATTGTCTCAAGTGTAGCATCGAATCCAGTGTATTTTTATTAGGGAACTAACTATGATCGATTTTAGCGAAGATTGTTACCAATCTTTTGTCTTCTTTGACCCCCATTTATTTGGCAAAGAATGCATTTTTGAATAGTAATTTGTGGAGAATGTATGTTTAAAAAATAAGAAAAAACTTTGAATTTGCGTCTACTATTATTTTTATTAAAAAATGTATGATTGAAAAAGAATAGAGTGAGAAATGTATTTTAAAAATAATAAAGAATTAAGGGTTCGTTTGATTGCAAATGTGAAAAATATGTGGAAATAAAATGATTTTTAGGGAATTGAATTGCCTAAAAATTATTTTACTGGGAATTGTAATTAATTGTGTTTGATTGTATAATTTTTCACCTGTAAATATTGAAAGTTTGGTGTCCGTTTGACTTTATTTTTTATGAAAATTGTCCATGAAAGTGATAATTTTTTCTACCATTGTTGATAGAATTTTTTCCAACTACTAAAAAAAATTTGGGGAATTAGTTTTCCCATAAATCAAAGAAAGTGGCACGTGAGAGCCAAAATCAAGAAAACGAATTGTCACTTTCATGGACAATTTTCATAAAAAACAAAGTCAAACGAAACCAAACTTTCAACATTTTTCAAGTGAAAAATTATACAAATCAAACACAATTAATTACAATTCCCAATAAAATAATTTCTAGACAATTCAATTCTCTGTAAAATATTTTCCTTCCACCCCATTTTTCATATTTGCAATCATACGGACCCTTAATGGAAACAAGTTGGATTGGTGTGAAAGTTTTGGGACTCCTGATGAAAATTTTGCTAATGATTTTATAGATTCGACTTTGAAAATCGCGAAGGTAATTTAAGGGGAACTGAAGGATAATATGGTAAATTCGAAACTGAAAGTGGAAAAGATATACCCAAGAAGGAAGAAAAAAATTTCAACCACACATTCGTAAATAAAAAGTTTTTAACCGTAAATTTAAACTTTTCTTATTTATTAACCACATATTTTCTTAAAAATCACTGTTCAAATATATATTTTTCCCAAATAATTATTGTCAAATAGGAGCTAAATTAGCCTAGTTTGAGAATAATTTATAAATAGCTTAATTTATAAAAACAAATTAAAATGAGTGATAGACAAGCAAATAGTACTTATGAATTTATTGAAATTTGTAGTTGAAAATAAAGTTTGATAATTTATAAATTTTACCAAATGAAAGCTTAGATATGTTCTTATATATAGGGCCTGTTTGAGCCACCTTTTTTGAAAATGAGAATGAAAAATATAGCCGTTATAGGGGCCCACATAAGAGATAGAAATTTTNATTGAAATTTGTAGTTGAAAATAAAGTTTGATAATTTATAAATTTTACCAAATGAAAGCTTAGATATGTTCTTATATATAGGGCCTGTTTGAGCCACCTTTTTTGAAAATGAGAATGAAAAATATAGCCGTTATAGGGGCCCACATAAGAGATAGAAATTTTGAATTTAAATGTTGATGTGATGGATAACGGTCATATTTTTCATTTTAATGAGAAAAAAAGTCGGCTCAAACGGGGGCATAATAAATATTAGAGATTTTCATTGGATTCTTTGACTATAAGATTCTCTTTATTTTAAATAATCAACCATTAAAATTATACTCCAAGAGACTATTCAAATTAACATTTTAAAATAGAAAGTGAGTTTGATTCTCCAAATTTGAAGAGCAAAATTTACTCTCTATAATTAATTCCATTCAAAATATTTTTATTTTTGATTGAGGAGAATAACATAGTAATTTGAAAGGAAGTTAGTGAAAATAAAATATATGAAAAAAAAATATTTTTTTGAGAGTAGTAAAATTAATTATCTAGAAATTCATTTTCCTCCAAACACATTTTCAACCACACATTCCCTCAATAAAATATTTTGTACGTAAACTTTTTTAAAAAAATCTAATTTTTAACCACATTCTTCAAAAAAATCACTATTACAATCTATTTTTTCTCAAAAATGGGGGCTTAAACATTAAAAAAATAATAATAATAATAAGTTTTCTAATGGTGATTTTTTGGAGGATGTGTAATTAAAAATTAAGAAAAAGATTTGACATATCCCTGTTTGAGCCCCATTATTCAAAAAGTCGTTTTTTTCAAACTCATTTTCGATTAAACATTTTTTCAATAAAATAATTTGTACGTAAATTCATAATTTTTTTCTACTTTTTAATCATATATTCTTTAAAAAAAATCATTATTGCAATTTTTTTTGTGAAAAATTAGGCTCAAACTTGCCACCATTTGGGCTCCATTAAAAAAATGCATTTTTCTCTTTTCTATTTTTAACTACATTATTCAATAAAATAATATTACACATAAATCTAAAAAAAATTTATTTTTTAATCACACATTTTTAAAAAAATTACTATTTCAAAAAATATATTTTTCCAAAATCTATTTTTAATGGAGTCCAAACAGAGGTAAGTGTTAAAGATAAAGAATTTATTGGAGTACATAAAAATTTTTACTCTTTAAATTCATAGATATTTTCTAAATGGTTATATATACTCTTTAAAAATATATAGTGTATTAGATATTACTCTGCACAAAAAGTAAAAGTGTCAAAGATTCGTATTGCCAATGAACAATTTGTATGGAAGAAAAATTATTTGTTCTCAACTACTCTTGTTTCTAATCAGAGATAACAAAATGTCTCGTGTACGTCGTTATCTCATCTTATTAGAGAATCAGGACAGAGTCCATAAATATGATCCCAACTTCAATTCATTTCCAATCTCTTTTTTGTTTTAAAATTGAAGTCGCATTAAAAAAAATGTAAAAAGTAGTGAGCAATGATAAGATTTTACTGTTGTCAGCCTCCAAAAAATCCCGACAACGTGGGGGACAGTTTCGTTGTCATTATCCCTCATATTTTTTTTTTCTCTCTCTCTCTCATCCCCTCCTTTTCAAAAAAATTGAACTGTCAAATCTCATTATTTCATATAAACTGTCATATCACTGATCTTCCATCATCATAATTATAAAGAGCATTATTCTACTTACAATTGTATAGAGAAAAAAGATTATCATTTTTAAAAAGTATGCAAAGAAGTGCTACTCTCAAGTGTTGCTTTTAAGCACTTTTTTAAGTTTAGTCAAACTTAATCAACTTCTAAAAATAATTATCTAGACTATTTTTATGCTTCATGACATCCCGTGAATTGAAGAATCCAACGATATTGAAGAGTATAAATTATTGTCATATATTCAAGTTAATCATCATTTGTCGAGACAAGACTTCTAATGACCATTTAATAATTGAATGAAGATAATTGGATTGCCCACCACACGGTAGCTTTGCATGATGTTCATGCAACGAATAAATATTCAGAGTCAGTTGAAGGTGTCAAATCATGATAATTAGTAAAAACTGTATTCAATGAAATTTAAAATCAATACAGTAAGTTATGTGTAACGCTCTAATTTTCCTACATCTTGAGGTGTAACAAAAAAAAAAAAGGTTTCATCTACTTTTATTTACTTAAATATACGAAACGATAAAATTTTTTAATAAACAAACTATTGAAATATCTATAAATTTAAATTTAAATCATGAAATCGTCTTTAAAAAAATAGCTTAAACATTCTCAACTAATAAATTCGATAATATTGTTTGAACAAAACAAACTACTGAATTTAAAAACAGTAAAACTTAATATTTTCGTATATCGAAATCACTTGGCTGTCCGCTGCACCATCTTGCCACGGCTCCAATCGACCTGAACTAGCCTGTAAAAATTTTGTAAGAGTGGGTATTTTAAAAAAAAAAAAAATTCAGTAAAATATGTACAGTTTTCATACGTTGACCAAACAAGATACCCATCATTTCTCATTTTGAATTCCCGAACGATTTCACATTTCCTTAGGTCGAACCCGAACGTCTACCGGTAATTCATGCATAAATTACTGAACATAAAAGTATAAAGAAACAAACCACTTGGACAGAAGTATCTTACCTTGATTGATCAAACGATCTTTGAATAATAAAAATGTACTTAGAGTTTACGGCTGCTTTATATGAAAGATGTTGTGTAAAATTCTGTGGTAGTGAATTGTGGGACATTGGCACGCTATTTATAGTTTAAAAATATAGTGTTTGTGTCATGTTAAAATTGGGATGAAAAATTGTATT